>JACXGK010003701.1:32771-43456 GCA_016801125.1 Novumbra hubbsi
GGGGGGGGGGGGGGGGGGGGGGTTGTCTGTGTGGAGGGAGTACACTAAGACCTTTTAGGTTAAATAAAACTTTGCTCTCCACTGTATTATATTATTTAAGTAATACTTATTTTACTTTCATCTAAAAAAACATTACTTTGCATTTTGGGAAAAGGGTCTGTGCTTTAGAATGCCACAGTTATTCCACACCTGTTGTTAATGAAGCATACGTCAAATTACATTGGATTTGAGTCAGGTCAGAATCTAGCTAATGTATCTAGGGCTGTGCAATGTATAATGTATCTTGATGGAGAATTGAGCTATTAGGAGACGGAGGCAGAGCATCAAAATAGAGTGTGCCTTCTTAACATGGTAGCTTCCCCACGGCAGGAGAGAAGCTTCACACTTCATTACTGTAAGACCAGCGATGTGAGAAGCCATTACACAAAAGCAGGAAGGACTGGAGGAGAGGAGAGCAACTGATACCGTAAACACTTATGCAGGATGAATGGTGAGACCATCTACTTGAAAACCCACCTTGATGGATTGAGACTTCTGGGAGGAGCAGTACCTCAGGATAATGATCCAGTTCTGTTCTTATGGGCTTATTGTCAGAATGTCCAAATGATGTTAAAGCATGTGAGATAAGAGATTCATTTTTTGGTGAAAGTATACCGTACAAAAAGATTGAGTTAACATAAGGGATCAAATACGCATGTCTAAAAAGCCCACCTAAATGTCAACAGAATGGATCCAATATACCAGGCTCAAAGGTCCGACTGTGATGTCAAGGGATAAAATATGAACACCTGTGTTATACTCCCACCCAGTGGTTTTGTAAAGCATCACGTCTATGTCCATGTCAAATATGTCAAAGCTGGTTAGGTAGCTGTCGAACCTCAATAGCGTTACACTTTTAGTATAGTAATTAACGACACGTCCCATTTCTGCAATTCAAATATATCAGCTGAATGATCGGAGGGTTACTAACAAGAAGTTGTTTGACAATTTATCGTCAGTGAAAGATGAATTTGATTACACATTGATTACGTTGTTCACGAGTTTACAGTCCGTCTATTGCAATGATGTACATAAAAAATTTGAATGCAGTCCCAATATAACAGGCAGCATTGTCCTTCCTGTTTAAGTTTTATTTAGCAGGCAATCCTTAAGGACAGTCGTAGGGTGTGGAAACCCTGAACGGCCAAGATGGCGGCGTCCATGGCAGACGCCGGGGAGTTTGAGAAGTGGTTGAATCATCGGCTTGACAAATTAGAAGTTGACCAAGAGGTGTATGGGGCTTATATCTTAGGAGTACTTCAGGAGGAGGAGAGTGACGAAGAAAAGGAGGACGCACTGTTAGGAATTCTATCAGCGTTTTTGGTTAGTATACTCCAAGCAGACATGCCATGCTTGGGTTCGTCTACAGCTGGCCACAGCGATGACAGTTGTCTTCGGAATAGACTAAAAAAGTACATAATAACTACGGATTTCAGCACCGTATTTACCTAAAAGAACGTTTCGACAAATCCGCATTGATACGTTCGCTGATATTAGCTAGCTTGGCAATAACAACGTTAGCTTTATGAACCCATCGACCATTATCCGTATTTGGAGATAGTGGTGTGACGAAATACAACTGGCGTGCTGTACATGCTTCTATTATTAGCCAATTGGCGTTGTTTGAAGTTATACAGAATCGTTCAGCTACTTACGGGGTCCTGATCCGAGTTCATTTAATTTGTTTAAATGCCACTCCTGACAGAGCATTCCCTGAAGATTCTCTATCGCTAGTCATCCGCCCTCCTCACTCTGAAGTACTCTTAATCTATTTTTATTCTCCACTGTTCCATATGCACAGGAGGATGAGAAACTTGAACATGTCTGCAAAGAGATCATCAGACAGTGGAAAGAGGCATGTGCCCGGTCTGCAACCAAAAATAAAGAGGACGGTATGAAAATACTTTGTGGAAGAACAACATAATCAGATACCTCAGTTCATTTTAGTCCGTAGGCTGCTACATTTTACTCGATAGCCTATCTGGACATGAAATGTGGCGCCTCAGTAGCACTTTAGCTACGGCATATGTATTTTAACTGTACGTGTGCATAATTGGTTTTCAAATTCCGGCCCAAAATGAAACGTATATTTCTGTACCAACATTTCTTCAGGATGTACGGCCTAACCTCCATAAATAGGAAACCAAATCTGCAGATTCTCGCCCTGCATTAGTGTACCGTAACGTTTATTCATACTATAGAATGCATCTTGCTACCCTATTAACGATACGGAATAAAAACAACACAGGTAGCAGTCCCTTCCGTGTATGGTTCAGGGAAACAATAACGAACATACAATACTAGATTTTTAGGCTAACACGCATGTATCACGCAACCCATTGTTTGCTATTAAGACTCATTATCCGCTATCATTTTGTCTCTCTAGTTGAAGTACAGGCCATTGCCAGTTTGATCGAGAAACAGGCACAGATGGTGGTAAAACAGAAGGAAGTATCTGAGGAGTCCAGAAAAAGGAAGGAAGATAAAGAAGCGGTCTTGGCCCAGTACGCCAACATTACGGATGACGAGGAATATCCTTGGCTTAATAGATACATACACTTAATGTATACATTCTCAACACTGTTTCAAACCATATAAAGTATGTGTTGCAAAGAAGCTCTTTGTAATTGTTTTCCCCCAATCGTAGTTACATTGTCTTGACATGAACACTGAAGCTGAGGAAGAAGAGCTGGCATCAGCTGCATGTTTGCCCACTGGTGACAAATGTATCCTTCCTAGCCCTCCACTCGTGTACCGTGTAATCATTTCGGAGTGATTGCTAACCGGTGTTATATTTTTAAGAGACCCCTTACAGAAACCCATTCAACTTCTTAACCGATGATTTGTATAGATATATCAATTAGGTTAAAGTTGTGTTACTCTACATTGCATGTCGTCGCTGTCGGCTAAATACCACGCATCTCCTATAAGGAGATTTTACCGGAAGAGGTGATCTGAACATGAACTAGTTCGCATTTTAACACTGCGCTTCGTTTTTGTGAATTACAAAGCGTTCATATTTGCTATCGATTATACTTTATTCAGGCAATATGGATTTATGCAATTCAGTCAATATGGTTCCAGTCAATATCTCATTTTGCTCTGCAATGCCCATTAATTTGCACCCTACTGCAAGGCTTTGCTTTTAGTTGCAGCTCGTAGAGCAGTCTACCCACAGCAACCAAAATCAAAAGAGCAGTTGCTTAATTTTACAGTTCATATTACTTTTACTTATTATCATCTTGAACGAGATTTTTTGTTTTGAGCCATGTTGCTTCAATATGCAAACTTCACAACTGGTCGTATTATAGAGCGTTACACAGTTTGTTAATTTCAAGACACACTCATTCCCATTAATGTAAGTGGAGATTTGTGTTTTTACAGACGCGTCTGACAACCAATGGACATATGTGGGAGTGTTATTAGGTATCGTTTCAGAATAGGAGTATTTAGAAATGTATTTCTTCTGAACAAGGGGTAACTGATTCCAGGTCAGCCCTTTCTGACCTGAAAGGGCTGACCTGGAAAAAGGGCCTTGTGAATCACCTTTACCAAACACCTCAGCCCTCTTTAAGAACACCAACGTGGAGGAAGTTCTGAACAGGAAGAAGCTGCAGAGGGACCAGGCTAAGGAAGATTCACAGAAGAAGAAGGAGACGGACAAGATGCAACGCGAGAAGGACAAACTCTCCAAGCAGGAGAGAAAGGACAAGGAGAAGAAACGCACACAGAAGGGGGAACGCAAAAGATGAGGGACATTTTTGGGACCTTATCATGAGGAATTTTTCGTATTATCAGCCCCCTTATAAATTTAACATGAGAAAAATGTGTCTGAACATGATTTATTTTTTAAAGCCATGGCCATTTTAGTTTTCTATTAGAATCATGTGCAAGTTCCGGCTAAGGCTGGGGATATGGATCGTCTGGAGCTTCTGTCTATACTGTGATCTTTTTCCTGCGCCGATTGAAACGTCAAGCAGGGGTTCAGTGTCAAGCCGGGTGTAAAGGGAAAGCCGATACATCGTGGGTCCAGGCGGCACTAGCTCTGGCCTTGTCAATAACCTGACCGTGTAGAAGTTATAGGTGCTGGATGTTTTGTATCAATACTCATCTAGCTGCCTCTTCGTTATACCGCTTCTAACACCTCACCTGCCGTGGCTCCGAGATGTTTAAATGGCATTCAGATGTTCTCCAATAATTAGAGGGGATGTTGGAGGGCTTGGAAAGGTAACGTGATTTTATGGGCTTATTGGGTTTAACTCTTAGTGAAATAAAGTATCCTGTAGGCTAATTGCTGAGGTGCTTAATACCTGTAACAAAGATGGTGGATACTGTTCTGGTCTGTATATTTAATTGGCTGCCCTTACAACAGGCCAGGTTACGGAGTGTGACGTGTTTAAATTTGCCTTCCTCTTATGTTTCTGTCCACAAGTTTTAATTAAAGGGTGTCTTGGCCGAGTTGCAGAAAGTTATATCGGCCAGACGTCCACATACGTAACATGTGTATAATGATTGCAATGATAAAATTGTGATTTTTGTCCAAAGCCCTTGAACAAATGCTGCTTATTCTAACCCTTTGTATCAAAACGTACCTTAAATACTAGGCACACTTGTGTAGTTTGTCTATAAAACAGAACTCTCTACAACCTGGAGCTGCTGCTGTGCCATGTGCCAATGTTTTCCAAACCCTTCTCATCTTTGCAGATATGAGTTATCCAAGGCTCGCCCCTTAAGTCATTTCTAAATTACGTAGTCAGTTTGGCCTTGCGGTCTTCATGAACTCTCTATGCACTCTTGTATGAGCACCGGAACACCACAGCGGTTGACACTGTATACCTCGATTATGTCATGTACAATGTTTGCCTGATGGCAATGGGCTTTATTTCTACTATACAGTACTATCTAATAAACACATGGCATTTTAAATCCTATGTGCTTTTTGTACTTTATTGTAATTAACAAACGAACAGCCAACATATCATGAAACGCACATTTCCAAAACCATGAACATTAAAAACGCAGGGGTTAGAACAGATTTGCCGCCTGTTTACTAGACTGTTTTACATCATTGATAGTAAGTGTCCATCAATCAAACTTCATTCTTACCCATGTTCATGGGGTTGAAATGAGCTGAAACGCAGTGTGATTAACATTCAAAGAAATAAACCAAAGTAAGATAACAATGCACTGGCAATGTTGCATTTCAAGTTAACTAAGGAAAGAGTTAAGGCTTCAAGTTGACGATTGATTGTTATGTTGACAAAATATGACAGAAGTTGGTCCATTGCCATTTCCACTCAACTTAGGAGGATGCAATGATCACTAATTCACAATTATTGGTTCTTAAGAAGCATATTACTGAACTGAATGTCAAGTTGCATTCAAATAAATAATTGGGAAACAATTCAAATGACTGATGTTTGGATATATATATATATATATATAAATAGTGTCTTTAAATAATATTGAGCCTTTTCAAAATTCCCATTTCTTTTGATGACACTAATCACAAAATGTGATTATTTTGAAGTAGTTATTTGAAGATAAATTATGCCGTAACACATTTCATATTACAAAGTCCCATACCCAAAAAGTGCAACTATCAATTCAATTCTATTAAACTTGAGGCCACTAAAGGGCAGTTAAACTAATTGTCCTTGTTGTAAATACAAGGATACTGGCTCAACTTAGTTTAGGGCATTAATGAATACTGGATATAATCATCCAGTGTTCACAATCCACACAGGTTGAATATCTCTGATATGGCTCTTCTCTTGGCACTCAAGTTCCTGATAGACGCTTGTTAACAGGGTATTACTGGGGCTGGAGGGATTATGGGGATTCTCAATTTAACAGCATAATAGATTTGTACTGCCATTTAAAATAACTGCAAACTAACCCCTGGGTTATACTATTACATTGTTTTAGGCCACCTGCTCTACGGAAAAGATACAACATTTTGATTACTTTCTAAACAAGACTGATAATCGCAGCAAACACTTGAATTTGCTCAAACTGAGCCTACATGCCAGAGTTCCTTCTGTTCAGTCTTATGACGCCAGTCGACCTTTAACCCGGCCTAAGGCCGCTCACTGGCCCCCCGCTCTCAGCCACAGCCGCGCCACGACCGCCCGAGTGGTGTCGCAACGTGGACGGCATCAGAGGTGGACGAGTGTCCTCCCCGGGCTGGTCTGCTCACGGGTGCCCTCAGACCCCCGGCGCTCGTCCGGCGTGTCTGCGGGGGCCTTGGGCAGGGTCATCTGCAGGGCACACCACAGGGCTGTGCGGGACCTTCTGGTGGTCAGGCATAGATCCCGCAGGGCCGTGGCAAGAAGCAGCACGTCTAGCGGGGGAACAAGCACAGAGACAGAGGGGATTAGGGAACTACTCGGTTTCTAGGCTTCTTCATCGGGGCTAACAGAATATAGCTCAAGACACAAACTCAGAACGTATATTAAATTAGATTGAAGAATATCAGACAGGTTTTATAAAGATAAGAAGAAACAAATTCTGGTGGGACGGTATGTTCAGTAGTACCTGTGGCTGATTTGTAGCCTGCATTCAACCTGTAAGCTGTTGTTGACAACAAAGCTCTTAAAGGCCATTTGCGATTGAGTGAACAGGGTTACAGTGAACGGGGTTACAGTGAACGGGGTTACAGTGAACGGGGTTACAATGAACAGGGTTACAGTGAACGGGGTTACAGTGAACGGGGTTGCAGTGAACGGGGTTACAGTGAACGGGTTACAGTGAACAGGGTTACAGTGAATGGGGTTCTCCGCAAAAATTGCCTTTAAAAGCTGTGGTGATCTCAACACGCTTTCTGACTGAATCCAGGCTTGTGCCCGGGTTACCTCTTTCCTCTCTGAAATGAGTGGCGCCCTGTCTCTGCCGGTTTGAAGTGTTGACAAATTCCTCCTTGCGCCTGGCCTGGGTAATGTAAATAGCCTCGAGGTGTCTGTCCAGCGCGGAGCAAATATTGGCATGCAGGGGGAAGCTACGCAGGCGCTCCATTTTACCCAGAAGGCTCATCACCTATCACACAAGAATACAACTCTACTTCAACAACAAGTGTGTCTCAACGCGTGCAGAACGTGATGGATGTTTATTGAGTTTACAGCAAGACGTATTCCAGTATCTTAATCAACTGTCCTGTCAAGTGACACATACTCTATCCATCTATCCAAGAGGATATTTTAAGTATCGAACAGCCTGACTCCGGCAGATTTTACATGTTTAAACACATGCATGAGTGGTAGTCGGACTATTTGACAAAAGAGCAAGGTTAATTGTAAACACAAGCAGAGACCATCAATGCAGCCCTAAATGTCACACTGAGCCCAACTTGTTTCTCCTCTGTCCTCTCCAATGTGGGATGATCGAGGATCAATACAAAGTCGCAGCCTATTTCGTGACATGTTGTGTTCAAGTCAATGTATATGTGACTTGTTGACCTAGGCATCGGTTAGAGCATCTGATCAGTAACCGAAAGGTTGCCAGATCGAATCCCTGAGACAGATGATACATCTATACATGGCCTAGGTCTAAATTGCATACCATCTCATGAAGTTGCATGTGAATACGTTTCCATAAAAACCTGGTAGGGCTTAACAGAGAACCAACAACTGCAACTTAGACAAACCCTTTAAAAAATCCCTCCTTGATAAGCCAAAGCAAACAATATAAGACTACCCATAGAAACCTTTTTTCTAATAGTGTTGATTTGTGCGATGTACAAGATATCCCCCAACCAGCAGTTACCGTCTTTCAAATCGGACATTTAATATTTCTCTGTGGCCTAGGGTGGTCCTGTACTAATGTAGCATAGGTTCATATCCACCAACAGCTCTTTGAGTGCTAATTCTTCTGCTCTATCTTTTATCACTGTCTCTATCAAATGAAAGCATGAAATTCCCCAAAATAATTCCCACCTTTGCTTGTTCTCGAATCTGATCCACAATGAGACGGTCCACTCTGGAGGGATTGGGTGGGATTCTGGGGACGGCACTGACGGTCCCTACGAAAATCCGCTTTCCAGGATAACTCTTAGTGAGGACCATCTCCGTCTAAAACAGATAATAAACCGACATGTTTACTGTCCACTAGTCAAACCCAGGTCGGAAATTATTTTCACAAACTGTAGACTTGCAGGGCGATCAGAGAAAAAAATTGAATGTCAATGCTTCACACTCAATGAAAAAAAAAATGTGTTCACCTTCTTCCTCTCCCTCTCTAGGACTCTCCACTGCTCGTAGCACTCCTCCAGGTAGAAGTGGAGCTGGCTCATGACACCTCCCCGGTTCCTCACCGTCCTGTCGGACCTCAGGCCGGACGTCCCCCCGGTGTAGAGGTTCTCCCCGCCGGAGCTCGTCATGTCCTCCAGGTAAGGGCTGAAGGCGCCAAACTCCCACTCCGGCAGCAGGTCACACAGGTCCACAGTGGGGGCGGGGCTGCCGTAGGGGAAGGCAGATCTGGAGTGGAAGCCGGCTGAGTTCAGAGGAACGCGGTAGGAGCTTTGTCCGGGGTGGTTCATGGCCTGGAAGGCGTACGGCAGAAAGGCCGGGCTCTTCCCGGGGTTGACAGCGCCCGGTGCTCCGCTGGACCTCTGAGAGCCGTACATGCTGCCGAGGAGGTCGAGGTACGGGTTCTGCAGAAGCCCTCGCTCCTTGTCCCCGTCTCCTCGTGTGCGCGTGCCGTTCTGGGGCCTCGTCCTTCCGTCCCAATGAACGCCGGCCGCCATCCCGGCCACGTGCATCCTGCCCCCGTCCAGCCGCATCTCCAAGACATCGTCGCTGGCTCCTCTCCTCGGCACGCCCAGTCCCACCCCGACCTGGTGCCGTCCAGCTCTGTTGCTGTGGAGGCCGGGCCCATCCCCCTGGCTGTAGTCTTGGATGTATGTTGGCGGACCTCCCTGGAGCTGGTGGAAGTGCTGCGGTACAAACTCTGACACGGAGTGCGAGAGTATCTTGGCTGGGCCTGAGGTTAGATAGTTTCCCATTGACTCATGTTTTTTGAGTCTGTCCTGCTGCTTGTCCTGGTGGTTAGAGTACTGGTGAAGAATCAGGCCCGTTGAGGCGGGGTTGCTTCCTTTCTGGGCAGCCATCTTGTTTAGATAAGAGCTCTGAGAATTAAGAGGTGCAGACAGTGCTTTTGGTAGTTGAAAATACTCAATGGTTTGTGGACCAAATCCAGTTAATTCTTTGGAACCCAAGTCCCTCTGTAGTGGCTGTTGGCTCTTCATTCCCCCGTTATTCTCCCTCTGCATGGCTCCAAACTCCCCTCCCATCTCCTTCTTGAACTGCATGGCTTGAGTGCTTTGCCCTGCTATGCTAGAACTGGAGAAGTTCCTCTGTTCTGCCATGATGTCGTCATATTGCATCTGCACACTCTGCCTGTTCTGAGGGTCCCTACCAGACGCGCAGACCTTTTCCCCGGCCATCAAAGCCTGGATGTTGCTAGCCAGCTTGCTGACATCTTGCATGGTGTACTGCTTGGTACTTCCGGGCTTGGTGTTGCTCTGGCCAGGGCACTCTTCATAGCAAGGGCCAAAGTGCTGGCTGTTCATATTGCTGCTCTGGGGGCAAATAGAGGACAGAAAGGCATCTATATGGTCCGAAGAGGCGTTTCCAGAGCCATAGGACCCTGCCAGATTATCAGTTTCACTGAGGTGGTGTTTGCCCTGTCTCATCTTTGACACGTATGAGTTCGCCACACCGGGAGGCGATAGACCCGGGGGCCTGGGCAGTTCTTGGTTCTGTAAATATTTATTGTCTGTGTCTCCACGGTAGGATGAGAGGAAACACTGTTGGTCACAGGTATCAAAGCCGTTGAAATGCTGGTAAAACTCTTCAGGATCTCTGTTCATTTGCTGCCCTTGTCCTTGACTGAAAGCTGAGTGGGTCTGCATTTTGGACTCTGACTGGAGGTACTGCTGGCATTCGCCCCTCATTGACTTGGGGGACCAAACCGTTTTAAAATGAGTCCTGAAAAGTTAGGTGAAAACAGTTAAATGCAGCATATGCTTTTTCAAAATACAGTTAAAAGTCTTCACTAAGGAAGAAGGCCAGTTCAGTCTAATTATGTCACCACCTCTATTGCCAATGTTCCAACCGCTTGAGCCATACAAAAGGTACATATTGTTGCACAGCCCCATCGACTACAAGATAGCTGTGGAGTGATAACACGGTATGTTCTTAACCGTGTTACGCAAACAATAGAACCCATTAGTGCTGTGAGCCACTGTAAAAAGCTCATTAGTTACTGCAGACCTCAAAGATGAAATATGTCTTTTTTTTTTATAGCTGAATGGCTGGTATAGGGGCATTAATGATGACCGCCAGCCAGCGTTCCTCGGTTGATTCTACACTCACTAAACACTTTCTATCCAGTTTCACATCTCCATCTCCTCCAAGACTCTTTGTGCACACCACTGTTGTAAATAATAATAGTTGTCACGGTGTTGTAGTGTGGCAGAACCATATGCAGACATTTTTCAAACAAAAGGTGATTTAATCCAATTAAACAAACAGATAAACTGACAAGTACTGTAAACGGTAAATGAAAGGTTTAAACAAACATAAACGAAATACAAATAACATGTAGCGTATCTACTTGACTTGAATTGAATTAAATGAAAGACAAACCGT
>JACXGK010003702.1:0-11802 GCA_016801125.1 Novumbra hubbsi
CCCCCCCCCCCCCCCACCCTCCGTCAGGCTTCCAACCGCATGCAGCGATCGCCGAGGTGCGGCAACGTCCGCTATGCCGGCGCGGTGGGACACACGGGAGTACGCAGGCAAGAGACAAGAGGGGGTCCTCGAGGCAGTCGTCTCCCGGGAAACAGCAGCCCATGCAAAATGTCCCCGTCAAACAAAAAGCAAGCACGGTGGTTTGGAACAAACTAAGGGACAGAGAGAGAGGGGGGATCCCCCCCCTTCCCCGGAAAACTGCGAACACCAATGACCCCGTCGTCTGATTTGGCCTCTGATGGTGATGATGAGGATGATGATGATTAATAGAATGGGATGAAGGGTGGACCAAGCCCGCTACCATGCAACGTGGTGAGCGGTGTTCTGAAACTCTGCGCATCAAAGGGGTGTCGGGTCATGTACGACATCCACGGCACGCCGTTCGGCAGACAACATGCGTCGCAATCCAGACCCGCGAAGCCGGAGGCCGAGAGAAGTGCAAAACGGACGGAGAACAAGACAGGAAGTGACATAAACCAAAACCCAGTGAGCGCGGACATTCCTGCACGGGGACCGCTGGCACATGCGACAATGAAGCCAAGTCGGGGGTTGGGGGGGGGGGGGGGGGTAGAAACACTACCGGACTTCCCGGAACCTTTAGAAACACATCGGCATCCGGGTCCCATTCTCACGGCCGAACACGGGACGCGGTGAGAAAGTTAACGGCCGCCGTTCTCGGGAGGGCGAATTACCTCAACCTTGCGTCCCTCCACCAGCGTGCCGTGGAGAGAGGATCTGGCCTTCTCCGCGTCGGCACTCGTCTCGAACGTCACAAAGCCAAAACCCTGGAGAGGGGAAACGGCCACGGAGAGATGAGGGGACGGAAATGAAGGAGTCTGACAGGAATGTCAACTGGAAGTGAAAAGGTGTGGTATGTTGACAGGCTCATGTCCTACCTTTGATCCTCTCTCGTTGAATATGATCTCGACGTCGAGAATCTTTCCGAATTGCTGTATGAACAAAACAAAACCAAAAGGGAGGGGGGGGGTCAAACCCTTTTCACCGCAAACCGCTGCATTAACAAATGCTATTCAACAACTGAACACAAGGTGTCAGTAATGTACAGGACAATAAACAAGCATAAACACTTCACTTCATCGCGTGGCGTATTCCTCAATTTTCTCCTATACATCATCTTCCTAGGGCTTCTCCTCTTTCTACTGGCTTCAGCACTTAACGAAAACATTTCAAGAGAACGCGTGTGCCAGATCCCACATCGGCCATTCAACCATCACAAGCTAATCTCCAGCGCGTCTCTGGAACAGATTCCCGCTGGAGGAGAACAGGCAGCATACCCCGAACATCTGCCTGAGGTCGGGGTCTCGGAAGCGGAAGGGAATGTTGGAGACGTGGAGGCGTTTGGGGGTCCCCTTCTCCGAGTCGTCCCCGACAGACCCCCCACCGCTACCCCCTCCGGTAGACACTAACTGGCCCTCAATCTGTGAGGACACATCTGACTGCTGAGGGCGTGATAGAGAAGAGACATGGAGGGATAGAGAGAGATGTGGCAGGAGAGGGGGAAAAAAGAGAGACAGATAAAGACAGAATAAATGGGGGGGGGGGGGGTTAATAAAGGTTTATTCAGCAATTCACAGCATGAACCAAACTCTCCTAGCAAGCAGCTCACAGGGCCAGACACTCACTTGGGTGTTTAAGCTGTTGGGGGTGCTGGTCGCGGGGTTAGGTCCAGCCTGCCCAGCCTCCACCGACCCCTGGATGGCGCCCGCCGCGTACAGACCGGACCCGTACTCCAAGCCGTTCTGCGGGGGCGGAGGAGGGGGAGGGGGGAAGGCTGAGAAAGGCGGGGGGACGAGGCCCTCCTGGCCACCCGCTGCATCCTGAGAGCCCTGGGGGGGAGAGGAGAGTGGTCTAAAGTGAGTGGCTGGCGTTGCTCCATCGTCATCCCCTACCCGCATAGGGAACACGCGAGAGGAAACATCACTGGGACAAGGTAAGTCCACTTCCCTAAGAGGTTCACAAATACAGGCACGGATATCATGTTTCCCGTCCTCCCGGTGTGTGTGTGTGTGTGTGTTGTTCATTAAATATTCACTACAGATCCATCTATTATTAAGGGTCAGCAGCACGATAGATGGTCGAGCAACTGACGCCCCCGCCAACACGCACACACACACGCACAAGGAGCAAACGCCTACGCGACGAAGCCCTCACAATGGCTGCCTGTCGGAGGCCGCCTGTCTCGTAATCCACCACCACTCCGGTAAACACAGACACACGGCAGAGAATTCCTAGCGCTCCGTCCGCGGGGCCTCGCTACCTTACATGGTATCAGTGCAGACAGGGGAGAGACGAGACCAGGGAGATGGGGGTGGGGGGGGGGGGCACGGGGTGGAGGGCTCCCCTGCTGTTTGATACCACACATCCCCCATCCCCAAAGGGGCATAGGGCAAGAAACAGTGTGTGTGTTACAGTGTGTGTGTGTCACAGTGTGTGTGTGTGTCACAGTGTGTGTGTGTCACAGTGTGTGCCATCTGTCTCAGCTCCTGAACTTTTTGTGCCTTGCACCTGTGACCAGCTAAGGACGCACCTTTTCATTCTGTCAAACCAAATATCCACAATGAACTCCTCCCTCCCCCCAAGGACTCTACGCGTGTCCCTCACTCCTCACTCCTCACTCGGTCAGCCCACCGGGGAGGTAAAAGGGCTGCTAACATACGGAGTATACCATGATATTCGGGTGGCATGTTGTTCAACTGAAGAAACCGAGAAAAGGAGAGCAAAGCAGAACTTTATTATTTGGCTGCACAGCATCCTGCGGTCTCTGTAGTGCCCTATTTTAAACCAGAACCCCTTCCGACCAGACCAACGTAGGAGGAGGGGGGCATTTGGGACATCCTCCGTGTCAACGGGACTCACATCCACATGTTTAGTTAGGCCAGGCCTTGTTATGGGATTCTGACTGACTAGAAGGTGCCTGGTGGATTAGACAAATAAACTGTAAGAGGGACAGAGAGAGAGACAGAGAGAGAGACAGAGAGAGAGAGAGAGACAGAGAGAGACAGAGAGAGACAGAGAGAGACAGAGAGATTCAGCAAAGGGGAATGAGCAATGGGGATGAAATAGAGGAATGGATGGAGAGGGAAGGGGTATGTGTAGATGAAAGCATGTATGCGTGTGTGTGTGTGTGTGTGTGTATGCACACGTACTGCATCTTCCTGTGTGTGTCTGGTTGTGTAAGCAGTTCAGCTAAGCCTGTGATTCAGAAGCAGCATCTGACTTACTTTCGGGTCAGTTAGCGCCGGCTAGCTGGAGAGTCTGAGGATGTCAGAATCTGCGCGGCTCTGACTGACTGCGGCGGTCTCGCCTGCGTGCGCGTGTGCGTGTGTGCACGTGCGTGCGGGTAGGACCGCGGCGCAGCTAAGCGCTAACCAGGCCAGATCTAGGCCATTACACATGAATAATGACTTCTCGGGGGTTATCTTGCCTAATGGGTGGAGGGCATTATTACGCAGACGTATTGTACAGAACAGTGGTGCCCAGCCAAGTGGTTTTCCATAGGCACCACAGAAGGGTAGATTCCGCAGGGTGCACACACACACACACAAAGAAAAAACACACACACACACACACTATACATTTGTGGCAAGTTTACCAGCTGTGTTTTTTCTCTCCCAATTCCATCTATGAGTTTCTAGCATGAAGATGGTCTGCCGAAGAAACCACTCCCCCTTTTTGTCAGATCATTCCAGCTCCCCCCTTTCCTAATCTTCTCCCCCTCCCTCCCCCTCTCTACGCTGCTGTTCTCCCAGTTGTCCCCCTCTTCTCCCCCCTTTTTTCTTACGCTTCATAAAATCCAGACGGGACCCTTGCACCCCCCCGTTCTCCACCCCCCCCAGTGTGTCAATCAACCTCGCTGCCAGCCTCATAGCAACAGAACATTAGCTTGGCTAATAAACTCCTCCCACTCCTCTACTACCCCATGCCCTTATAGGGTAACATGTCCGCTTGTCATAAAGCCCCTCCCACTCCAACCCCCAACATCCATCTCCATGTAGGGTCTTGCTTGCATACCCCAGACCCCTCCCCAAAGCTAATCACACAGAACACACACACACCGTCATCCCTCCTGTATTGTATCTGGTTTTATTGGTCCGTCAGGCTCCAGTGCGACTTCATAAAAGGTGCCCATTCAAAACAGACATTGGTTGACAAGATCTGTCGGTCAATACCGCTTAGCGTTGCTGCACGGCGAGGGCAGACAAACACACGCACACACGCACGCACACACACACACACACGCAAGCATGCAGGTGAGCATACAAAGTGCGTTGACCAAATGCATTTACGTTCCTCCTCTTCCAACCCCGTTGCCTGACCGTGAAACGGGTTCCTCTGGTTCAGGATGGCCTGCCGCCCTGGTCGCCGTGCCGACGAGTCCATATGTACACGGGGAGCATCACAGCGCCGCCAATGACGCCATGACCGTCAGCGGCTGGGGGCCGGGCGTGTCAAATTCACAAAAGTGCATCATTGGATTTTTTTGGGACAGAAAATCAGTTTAGCGTCGCCATGGAGAAAAGGCTAATGAACATTCCGGATTGACCGAGGGTACACCGTTTCCCCACAATCCAATAGTAAGCGCTTTTTCAGCATCGATTCGATCCATTATTATAATGTTTGAAGCCCAATACATCACGTATGGGTCGTGCCAAGTGGCCTTGCGCGAAGTTGTTACACTTCCTAGTGACACTTCACGCTTCACTATATAAAAGTGACTCAGACTGTCATAGCAACAAGGCAAATATATATTTTTCAAGAAATGGAGCAGAATAAAATCAGTCACTAGAACTGTGGACCTACTAAGAAATGCAATACCAGAAAGCTATTAAGCATCTGACCTCTACAGTTTACCGCAAATGTGTGTGTGTGTTTGTGTGTTTGCGCACACTTACATGAGACCTTCCACTATACTTGTGAGGACCAGAAGGCAACTAAACCAATTTGGCAAAGTGAGAGGATTTGACCAGTTCTTTCAAACAACAAAAAAATGACATTTTAGGCTTCAGGTCCTGATTACTCTTCACGTGTGGGATTTGGGTTTGTATTAGAGTTGGGATTCAGACAGAGCACTCAAGTAGTATCAAGCGTCGCACACAGGTACGCGAATACAGCGTGTGTGTGGTAAACTAGATTAGGAGTCTCTCCCAGGCCTCAGGGCACACACCTGGGTGGGGCTCGGCAAATACTTCTCGACTTCTCTCCCTCTCTTGCCCTCGCTGCTAGGCTAGCCCGGCGAGCAAAGAGCGTCTGTGTCCCATTAATGCACAATAAGCGAAAGCGGCAATTCTGTTCGCCCGGTGGTTTCCGGTTAACGGGAATGGCAACATTGGAATCCAAAGAACTGCGACGTCAGCGTACCGGCGTTCTATTGGGTCACACAACACAACTAGCTTCACCCGGTGACCAATTAGAGAGCTCAGAGTCTGTGATACGGCCACAGTCACCTAACTCCCATAACACTCCTGTCAGTCTATTCGGAAGGGGCCGATCCTTGTGAAACAACCGGGACTCTGGCCGTCCTCCCTGCAAAAAAACTAAACAAAACAGTGGCAGTCTGTCACCTTTGAAATCAATTCCCAATCCACTGCTCTCCTTTTCTCCTCCCTGTCCCATCCCCCTCTATCTGGGGCTCTTACGGGGAAGGAAAACATTGAGATAACAGCTGCTAAGGCCCCAGGGGGAGGCAGGAGGAGGAGGGAAAGGAGGTCAAACCGTAAAGAGAGCAGGATTCCAAGGTGCAGCTGAAAGCGTACACGCCGACACTGGGCTGGAGTTGAACGGGACGCCGGGGCCGACACACACACACACACACACACACACACACAGGTGGAACACATGGAGCCGGGCAGACAGAACCCAGGGAGGTCAGACAGACAGGCTGAACACATGAAGCAGGCAGGCAGGCAGACAGACAGGTGGAAAGCACAAGCGCGGGGCAGTCAGACAGACACAGGTGGAGAACACGCACGGGACCAATGAGTCACTTCTGAAATACAACGATATGACAGACACACGCGCACACGCGTGTCACAACTGGCAACAATGTGCCTGCGTCTGTGTCAGAAAGATTACAGAGGCAGCGAGGGGGGTGTTGGGTGAGGGGGAACCGAGGGAGGACAACTGTTCTAGGGGCACCTGGCCCTTTCACTCCCATGGGGGGGGGGATGTATAGAGACAGCTGCAGGGCCGAAAGAAAGAATGCCTCCACCGCCCTCTCACGCCTGGACGCCCTGTCCTGCGGTCAAACACGCCCGGGGCTCACGGAGACGGTGCAGCCTGGGTTACCGGGTGACACTTGGTCTCTCTCAGCCTGGCACCGGTTCGCTGCTGCCTGATACATTCCTACGGCTGCTCTGCTTGAACCGATGGGCACAGACATACACATCAGGGACGTATATATATCAACACAACAGACAGGCATGTGCGCGAGGGCCAGGTGGTCGTTACCAAATAACAAATGTAGCCAGTGTTAACACAAGAAGCACAGAGCCACCGAAACGACGGCCCGTGGCCGAACCACGGAAGCGCCCATGAGTGGTTGCACGATACAACAGAAGCACGCGCGAATCACTGCGCGATACAAATCCTCTCTTTAAATGGCTGCCGCCTCCGTACCGCTCCGCGTGAGGCAAATGTTTGTTTCCCATTTGCCTCCGATTGGTGATTGGGCGAGGCGCCGCGCGCTAAACGATCACGCCACAGCACCGCCAGTGCACAAAGGGTCATGCTGGTCAGTTGGCGCACTTGTCAATTAAGAACCTCGGCTAAAGAACAGGCGAACTGGCTGGTGGAATGTAATCGCAGGATAAGCCAGGCAGAGCAGGGGGAGGATTTTAAGACAGGAACTCACCGACAGCAGGGAAGGATAGTAGAGCCCCATCATCGTATTTGTGCAAAAACTAGAAAATATCCGGTTTCTCACTCCTCTCCTCCTCTAGTGTCCCTCTACGGCTCACTCTCTCCTGGCTTTCCGCCTCTCTTCACAGATTCAAAATCTCCCTCTCCCTTCCCTTGTTTGCTCCGTATACCCTGCCAATCTCCTCCTCCCCACCTCCTCCTCTCTCTGTTTCTGTCACTCGCCCCACTCCTCTTTGCTCTCTCTCTCTCTCGTGCTTTTCTTTCCCTGCCTTCTGTTTCGCTGCTTTGCCCTTCCCTGCTCACTGCTCCTCGCTCTCTCTCTCTCTCTGCACTCCTCCCCCGCCCCACTCACCCAGATTGCCTGACGCTCCTCCACCCCTCCTCCCCCTCTTCCTCATCTGCCCCTCTCCACCACTCCACCTTATGCTGCGCTCCGTAACACCTGCAAACTTTCCCCTCCTCTACATGTCTCTCCCTCTGCCCATGTCGCAGTATCTCCCTCCCTCGTTCTCTTTCTGTCCATGTAGGTGAGTTAAACTGGGGCTGCTTGGAGAGACAGCAGAAGGAGGGAGAGGGAGAGAGAGAGAGAACAGAAGCTGGTATCCCTTCTGGACTGATTTCCTCTCTCCAGTCTCCTGCGTGACACAGAGCCACCCCCCCCCCACACACACACACACAAAACCTTTGATCGGCAAACGTCCCCCTTGTCTCACGCCGTAAGTGACGGTTTAGCACTTCGCCATTGGGGCTGGTGTAGGAGCAAAGGGGTTTGGCTTCATGACAGACCTGCGCTGGCTTTCAAACCTCCAGGGTTTACACCAAACGCAACCCCCCCCCCCAGACACACCCCATAGCACTTTCTACTCATCATTGCGTGGACAATGACCAGTAGAAAAACGACAGTGTTTCACCTAACCGCATGGCTACATGGCTACATTTCGTCTCCCTTAGCTGTCACTCCCACCCCACACGGAGTGGGCGCGAGGGCGACCCACGGCCAACGTCACACGGACACGCGTGTGGATGCAGAGGCCGTGGAACCCGGGACACATTTCGTTGGTCGCCGCCGTCCCGCGCGCGCGCGCACACTGTCACCCGAGTGAAAATGGCCGCCAGCGATTGCCAAAGGCATCCGTGGAGAGAGAGAGCGAGATGGGGATGAGGGGATTATGGAAAGAGAAAGGAGGATGAATGGAGGATGATCTGAGGATTAACAACACCAACTAAACCGCCTAATAACACAATCAGCCGCTGGCACGGCCAAGTAAATACACTGGACATACGGCGCACACGCCCATTGCCCACACACATTAATGCCGAAGACCTGGAGATTACATTACAAACGTAAGTGCGGAGTACCTCGGTTATTGTGCTCCGAAAGCAAACTCCATCGTTTGTGTCGAACATTGAGGGAAGTGAAGGCCACTTGGCTGGCTATCAGTTTGCCAAATCTATCAAATGAAGGCTACTTGGCCAGCTATTAGTTTGCCAAATCTATCAAATAAAGGCTACTTGGCCAGCTATCAGTTTGCCAAATCTATCTTATGAAGGCTACTTGGCAAGCTAGCGGTCAGCCACATCTATCTTATGAAGGAAGGCCACTTGCCTGGCTAGCAGTTAGCCATATCTATCTTAGGAAGGCTACTTGGCAAGCTAGTGGTTAGCCATATCTATCTTAGGAAGGCTACTTGGCTGGCTAGCAGTTAGCCATATTTATCTAATGAAGGCTACTTGGCCAGATAGCAGTTAGTCATATCTATCTTCACATCTGGGTATGGAATTACACAGACATTCTTTACATATCTTAGTGCTACCTAAGGGCATATTGAAGAGCAAAGTGAAGCTAAAAGTGAACAATTCCCATGTAAAGCCATATTGGTACAGATAATAAAAGCAGGTTACAATGAAGGTTACATGATCCTGTGAGCTTCCCATATTCCAATCTACATCCCCACCTTGTGGTAAAAGAGCTTAGGATTTTGTGTCCTTATATAAAAGTACATTGGAGGACATGAGATTGAAGTATATAATAACATGCACATTGTTAATACGTATTCAGTGATGTTAATTATAAACCGTTGTCTTACTTGACTGTGAGGAGAGTATCCATGGTATCCACAGGTCAAGGGTTCATTGTTCTGAAAAAGAAGAGAGCAGACATTTAAAAACATAAACCACAAACTGATTTACTTCATCCATCCGAAAACAGAAAAGGTCCACAACTACTTAAACACAATTTGTTTTTAGTTGTACGTCAAAGTTGGAACCTCCTAAAGGTGTTTTAGCTCTTTCATGTTATTCTCTTCCAGCTAATCCTTCCCCAATGTTGACCATTACTTCCAGTTAGTCACCCCTGCCAGCCGATCATTCCTGCCAAGCAGATCATCCCTTCCTACGGTGCATTCAGTGTTCCAGTTAATTGCTACATTAATGACCACGCTAATCAAATTAACTCAGCCTGGGCCTTACAACGCGCCCTCGTCTCCCGGCGTTTCCACGTCCTCGTCCTCTTTCACACCAGTAGGCCTATTGTGTGCACGTCAGGACGGACGCCAGGACGGGGGTTCCGGGAGAGCAGGGGTGCGAAAGAGCGTTTGTCCAGCGACATCTCCTAAATCAGATATAGGTCACAGGTGTCAGGGAGAGTGACTTCCTCATGTCGTGTTCCCCTGACGCTGTCAGGATTCGTCTCACATCTCTGCCACGTTATAATTGGCGGTGGCGGGAACACAGAGGGACTCGAATGGGAGGGGCGAGATTTAGGCTAACTACCCAACAGCTGGCGAGCACGTGTCGTCGCCTAGTGCCTTTTAATTGGCTCTTCTGCTCCCATCGGTTGGGGTTAGGTTGCTTGCTGTTAATCAAGCCACGACACAATATTATTAAGAGGCACTTGTAACACGCTCCGTTCACACACGTAGTAACACCCTGCACCGACATTAATGGAGATGCGATCCATTAAAACACGCAATGCGCTTCCTTAATGGCAATTGCTGTGCACTTGGTTTGAGGGGGAATAAAATATATTGGCTTGGCGGTGTCCTCTGTTGTGTCGCTACATAAAAAACATCGGTCCCTCGTCTCTTACCAACCCCCCCCCCCCCCCCCTCATCTCCCTTTCATCTGGAACCAATGTCCCTATTCTGCGTTGTCTCCAGGGGGAACACTTTGCTCTGCGCGCATCACAGCGTGAGCGGCTCCACAAACAGTAGCTGTAGCCATCTACCTTCAGCCCCAGGCAGTGTCAACAAGACAGAATCTTGAATAGAATTTAAAAAAAAGTACTAAGTTGTAAGGAGTGCTGCTATACTCGTACACTGCAATTTAAGTCAGTCTTCCAGAAAGCCAAAAACATACTTAGGGAGTACAGGCTTGGGAGGCAACGGTAAATTATTTATTGCTTTTTAGAAGCCTGCCTAGCATGAATAAAGTATAAACATCTATTTGAAATGGAGGGTAAACTCCCTGAACTGTGTCGTAGCCATGAGGACTGACATTTGATCATACTAGTAAAATGCAGGCACATTTTTAAGGGGCACCGCAAGATGGGATCATTTCGTTGAAAGGGGGATGGGGGGAAGGGCCGGAGCCGAGACCAAAAAACACATCTGGAATAAATATCTGTGGAAAGGCTCAAAGGGAGGGTGACTGAGGAGAACGGAGGCATGAAAATGGGGGAGGAGTGGAAAACAAGGGAGGAACCCGGGCTAGAAGATGAGGGAGGAACCGGGCTGGACAAATAGAGAAACAGGGGAACGGGCCCATGGAGTCCCAAGAAACAGCCTACAGGAGTCTGAGTACCAAATGAAAACTATGCCCTACAAAGGACCACTACTCCGGTAAAAAGTAGTGCACTGTGAAGCAACTGGGGAGCCATGATGGATGCCCATGAGGACAGGAAGACAGTGAGTCATGCATAAGCAGAGTCATGCGCTTAATTCCTTTAAGGAGCAAAGATGAGAGGGGGAGAGCTGTCCGAACATTGTGTGTCAGTTGTGTGCACACTCTTTCTCTCACACACACACACACACACACAAATGGCCTTGCTATAAATCAAAGACTCAAAATTACCCTACAGCGGCTCTCAAATGTATTCACCCCCCGTTGGACTTCTACACACTGTATTCTGTCACAACGTAGAATGGATTTAATCAGGGGGTGTTGTCACCTCCGATGAACTGACCAAAAAAAGAGTGTGTGTTTAAGTTAAAATAAAGTTAAAGGAAGAAAGTGATTGAAATGAATTGCGATTAAAAACAACTGACCGCGTTAGGGTCCACCCCCTACAGTATGAAGACAAAGGAACCGTCAAAGCAAATCCAGAAAAAGGTTCTTCAAAAAACACCAATTAGCGTCATTTCCTAACCTCCCCTGCGCACAGTTATAACAGTCCATTATTAAGAAAACGGAGAGAATACGGCACAACTGTGAACCTGCCCAGAACACGAGCATTTGGGTATGAAGGGCCCTAGTCAGCAAGGCTACCAAGAGACCCATAGCAACTGTACAGGAGTAACAGTCTTCCACGGATGAGCTGGGAGACACCGTGCACCCCGCAACAATAGCCTGGGTTCTTCACTAAAGTGGGCTTAATGGCAAAAAAGAAAGCCATTGTTGAGTAAAACGTCTCGGCTAGAGTTTGCAGGAAGGCATGCGAGTGACATCGAGAACCGGTGCAAGAACATTGTGGGGTTTGATGAGGCCAAAAAGAATAGATCCGCTAGACACCTGGGCCTTGGGAAAATACTCATCAATATTCAACAGGACAATGACCGTGCATACATACCGGTTGATTTCATATCTTGACAAAATGTGGGGTGAATACCTTTCAGAGCCATTGTGTTCCATCTCCATCTCACTCAC
>JACXGK010003702.1:11902-23572 GCA_016801125.1 Novumbra hubbsi
TGTGTGTGTGTGTGTGTGTGTGTGTTTCGATATGAATGGTAGTTCAGTTCCTTCCGACAGTCCAGATTCCCCTCACATCACCGGTCTCAATACGACTTACGGACGATCGGATCTGGCGTCCCTGTACGCCTCCAGGACACCTGGGTCACGAATGGCGTGGCTCTTCACGGATGTGTCGTCCACCTCAGTCTGAGTGTGTGTGTGAATTCCAAATGCGTGTTTGGCACATCCCTCCGAGGCACCCCGGGAGCACGGGATCATTTTACGGCTAGTCGGGACCAACTCCGGGGTAGCCGTTTCACCTTGCCGGTCCTGGGATTAGATTCACCAACCTTTTGGTTCGTGGACGGAAACGCTAGGCTCTCTGCCGCCTAGATGGTGGCGGCTGTAGACGCCACCATCGTTTGATTTTAGCTCTTGAAATAGCAGTAGTCACTATTTTAGGAGATAAATAAGCACTGTATTCAATCCGTCTCCTAACATTTCTGCATATCTTCCAATGGGGGGGCTCATTCCTTTTTCATATGCTGACTGATTTAAACATTATACGCCATGGAATTGAGATATATATATATATATCACAATCACATATGTGATCATATGTCCTCAGAGGTGATGTTGTTGACAGTTATATGTGAAATGATTATATTAATATAATTGCCTTGGTCTACTTGAACTTCAAACTGTACATATGGTTTATCTTTACACTTCCATAAGGGGCTCTAGGTTGGTTCAAGAGGGAGCCGCATGGGTTTGTAGCTCTTCTATCAGTTTTAACTGTACCTACTGACAGTTGATGCTAGGGAACTGGGGTACCAACATCTAATCCTGGATTAGTTTAATAGGACATTTGACAACTCAACCCCAGCTACGCAGTAAGCAAAATGAACAACTCTCGGCTGAGTCAGTTACAGATCCAGTAGAGGAGACGTTATCATCTCCCAAATAAAAGCAGGAACAAAACTAGATAAATATTCCCTAACACACAGCACAGCGAGGGGGGGGGTGCATTTTTCTTGCTGACGTTTCATTCTATTTTGGTCAGGCAGACTCAAAAGGAGGACTGAAATGGAAGTTAATCCGGGCTTCGGAGAGACGTGCGGAAAAGAATCACAAATGTCCTCCATATTCCAAACCACATAAGCACAGAGCAAGCCTGTGGTACAGTACAACAGAGCGGGCACGGATGTGTCATGCCTGCCCGTTCGTCTCAGAGGGAACGGCCGGAGCAAATGCTTAAAGCCCCGTGAAAGACTTCAAACAGCAGTCGAGTTCTGCACGGCGCTTCTCCACCTACGTCAAAGCGGTAAAGAAGTCATTTCATCCCGTCCGCACAGGGTTTTTTTATCAAATGGCAGAGCAGCATCGGGGTCTGAAAGAAAATCTAAAACAAATGTCCTACACCCATTAAGGTTTGAGCTGTATTTGTGGTGGCCGGCCTAGAATAGATTACTGACAATGGGCTTAGTATGAAACACAGCCCGGTACTCCGGTTAAATGCACCACCAGAACCCTAGTCAACAGCGGTGTGAGAGAGAGATCCCAGAGAGAGAGAGAATGTGAGAAACAGATAGGCGGGGCCAATTACTTCGGCACTTTAAGAGGAAGAGTGTCACACTCACACACACACACACACACAACGCAACACTTTCCATGATTCACCATCCCCGTGGTGAGGCCTTGGAGACGAGGCGAGAAGTTGCAGAGATTCGGAAAAATGCAAGCATGCGTTCACGAAGACATTTCTTGAAAAGACTGGCACCCCTCTAATTTAAGGAAGCAGAGTTTAATATCTCTTAGCCTACTTTTAGCTGAAATATTAATGGAGTTATGGAGTCTGGGGAATAAGAATACAGCCCTGGCAATTCATAATCCGTTATGTGGAAAATGATTACACCTAAAATGACTGGGGATGCAATCTAGTAAAGAGGAATGGTCTGCATCGTGACTAGTGGCTCGATAGGCAAAACACAACGCAACGCAAATACATGTACGTGTCCAGCTGTTGTTTACGAATCAGCCAGAGTGGGCAAAATATGACACTAAGCCGTAACGTAGTGTGTGTGTGTGTGTGTGTGATTAATCCTTTCCCTGTAGATAAGAATCTCAGGGATCAGTGTGTGAATAAGCGGTGATCCCGTTAGCCTAGCAAACAAAGCCTCTTTACTGCTAGCGATATGGCAAATCTGATCCCTACTACCAGGTTGGGGGACAGGAAGAGGAGGG
Organism: Novumbra hubbsi; assembly: GCA_016801125.1. Taxonomy (NCBI): domain Eukaryota; kingdom Metazoa; phylum Chordata; class Actinopteri; order Esociformes; family Umbridae; genus Novumbra; species Novumbra hubbsi. Next base: position 14,129 of record JACXGK010003702.1, read on the forward strand.
GCTAGATATACACCCACTCTCTCTTTCCTTGGTAATTTCCGGACTGCCCAACCCACAGACGTTCAATACCATTTTAGGGGCTGTGGGACAATTGATCCCCCCCCCCACCACCACCACCACTACACACTTCCATCAATGCTGCCTGTCACAAGTGCATTAGATGCAATAAGCCTGTCTTTCATAGACTTCCGTCTGGGAAGAGCAGTGCTGAATTGTCTCTGGCTCCATTAGTTGCCCTTCTGAGGGCAGCGAACTGGCCAATTCACCCCCATTACCACTTACGATGGCGGAGGGAATTTACCTTTGGATGGACCGCCTAATCTCCGGTTGCAACTGAATAATGCAACATAATTATAGACTTTGCGCATCACATTGTAGTCTGTCCATACATGGGTTTCACTTGTGAGGTGTACATTTGACATCAACAACTCTGAAAATTATTTGATAGCTGGGGCCAATTTCATTTCACGCTGTTGTTGTGATGCTGGAGCAAATATCACTGTCGCTAAATTCAAGAGACAGCACGTGGTGTTCACTTGTGTTACAGTGGGAGTATAGGGCAAAGTACCCAATAAGGCCGTGATTGTAACCCAGTCATAAAACTGGATGTCTTTGTTTACGTTAAGGTCCCTCCCCCCTTTGTTACTCCCCCATATCCCCTTTCCGCCAATCACCAAATCACACAAGCAAACATATCACCTTCATTGCAACTATAAACCAAACGCATAAACACCAAGACGCCAGATCAAGTAGTCCGCGACAGGTTTTAACATAACAAAGGTCAAATTAACATACACTGTATTTAAACACATGCCATTTTTCACTGATAGTAGAGCGAGCTGCTATTTGGGGGGTAGGCATAACGCCTGGAGTCTAAACCTAGCAGGAATAACGAAGTACACGTCTCGTACAATGGTACCACAATAACGAAGTAACCCTGAAACATTGTTAACGTTTGTTAAGTTGACGACTTAGCATCAATGGACATGGCAACATTGAAGCAGTATTTGTAGGCGTCGATCTGACTGTCAACGGAGAGCGATAAGATAGTTTGGGTCTCCACTTGTATTGTGTGGGTCAAGCCGTGAACCTACGTTTTCTAGCGACACGCTAATTAATACAAACATGAACGGATTAAAAGGTCAGACGATAATTATCCAACTCTAACGAATGCAAGATTGGAATGCTTGAGCTAGCATGGTGTTTCACAGTGCGGTGTCGATTTTATGGCCTACAGAATAGCCAATTTTAGTAACACGAAAATATTCGCTCGAGATCAACACTGTCTTTTAACAGCCTTCAGTGTGTTTTGGCTGTAAGGCATGTCAGTGGGCGTATTGATTTCCTAAACCAACAGTACAATTCAACTGCCCACTCCTCTCTCATTCTCTCTCTCACCTGGCCGACCTCCGCGACTCCTCCAGATCCGTCAATACGGGGACGCTTGCACTCTGCCCCGGCCGATTCTACCAGAGCTGCCGATGTCTGCGCGTCCGGCTCAGGGTCTCCTCGCTTCATTCCCCGGGCAGCTGCGCCAGGCGCCCCAGTCGAATTAGGATGCACCCCAGCCATTGTGTCCTGCAGCTCTCGATCCCGGTCCATTATAACCCGAGATACAGGCAGCATGATGGATGCTACGTTGGTCGACATTAACATTTAAAAACGCCTAATGTTCCCTGTCTAGTGTTAGAATGCTCGCCTTGCTCTTTTGTTACTTTCTTCCTTGGCCTTTAGCGAACTCTCCTTGAAGACAGCAACGACGGGGTTGTGTTAATTGTTGTATTTTTCCTGTTTTTAAAAATATAGGGGGGTTATCTAAATATCGACAGTTATGCAACACTTGAGATGAAACACGATTATATATCTGATTAGGCAGTTTGGCATGAATATCTAATAACGGTGTTCTTTAAAAGAGGCCATTTGCTTCCTGTACTAAAAAAGATAAGGCCAAGATTTAAAAAAAATTGCTTCCAATTTTCACCAATTCATATCCTTGTTTACTAGGTAAAGCAATAGGCTACTCACAATACCGAAGGCCTGTGCTATTTAATAGGTTAATAAAACGAACTAATTAAAACGAGACTATTTATTAAAAAAATAATGTGCATTGAATATAGTAATACCCATTCACCGCTGACTGTTTATTTGTGTCTGAGAGAGAAATATTTTGCGAAAATAAATCAACATCCTACCTCAAGCTCAGGACTAAAATCACAAAACATGTCTTCCCTGGCTGTCCGTTCCTTTTTGCAGTCTATTCGCCAGACTTTTTCGCATGTAGATAGGGTTACTGAAAGTCAATTTTCAACAAGAAATCTATCCCCATGTTATTCCACCGTTCTGCGTTATGAATTCCCAAAACAAAAGAAACCCGGGCTGCGGTATTTCCTTCCCTGTCTTCTCTAGTTTTTTGTCCGTATCCCGGTGTATTCTTGCGGCGTGTGCGCTACAGAAAGGAAATTATCCTCCCTCCCCCTCTGCTGTTCTCGTGCAGTCATTCCCCTTCCCTCCCTCGTTCCCCTTCGCCGTGCGCCCTCCCATCTTCCGCTCTCTCCCCTTTGAACACACAACACACCACAGCCTGGCAGCCATCAAAAAACGCAGTGTGCCGCAGTGCTTACAACATATTCGAACGATTGAGGGCATGAGAGAAAGCCATGTTCGTTTTCACCAAGTTTACACCCATAGTGTTCTTTGGAAACAAGCGGCGAATGACGCATGATTCTCTCACCCTCGGCGTCGAAATAAAATCGTGGTGAGTAGTTTAAGCGGTGCTCGAAGACTAAAACGGGAATTGAGTAAAACATTACCTAGGCCCGCTCAAAATGCAATTTAGAGGTTATAGCCTGATCGCGCTTCTATTGTTACACAATGATCAGGTCAAGGTCTTTGGACCCCTCAACTACAAATCAAGAGCCATTGGCAGCATACTACATCCTGGTTGTTTAGATCTTGGATGACACCCAGTGGTCAGAAATGTTATTATAATCAGGAATGGATGCCAATCGACCCCGTAGAACAGTATGGGGCCATAGGAAACCATAACCCTTAAAATAAAATAAAAAAAGCCATTTGCTTAGTGCTTTCCATTCTAGACCTTTCTTCTGGATGTTGGTTCATACCGTTCCCTAGGTCTTCTGTAGTGCAAGTCTGTGAGAAACAAATAAAAGCAAAACTGGCAAAACAATGCGTCGGCTGCATGCCATAAAAACCCAGACGAGGCTGCCTGCAAGCTGGAGGAAAGAAACACACACCCAGTCTCCTTTTAAGGGTTTTTATTAGTGGCGAATGAGTGCAGCCATGCTCCTTGAGATTAAAACAAGAGGGGGAGAGAGAGGAGTTACAACGGCCAACGAGTGACGTTCCACTGGCAAACATTTGGCCGGCTATTCGTCCGGGATTTCTGGCCTCCGTCTTCGTTCTGTGGAGAGGAGACGTGCAACGCGTTAGTCCCCTTACAAATAACTCCGGTATCCTTAATGACAACACCAAGCTTTCTACGGCATGTAGAACTAGAACTAGTCGCATCCCTGTCGCTCCTTTTTTGGGTGTTGAAAGTAGTTCTGCGCTGACTCTTCACAGTCATGACGGGGCACGAGTCAAAGTTTGCATTGCAGATGGAACCGGCCCCCACCCCTACATGCCCCGTCTTACATAGACCTGAATCTTACCATCCCATTCCTGACCAAGGCATCCCTCTGAACACGGGCCGTCCTGAGGAGAACATACTTCAGTAGAACACATGAAGTAGATCTGAGGGAGAACACAGGGAGGCACAGACAAGGGGCAGATAAATAGCTAAATGCTGTTAGCCATACATGCAAACAGGTCTATAGGTGGGCCCCTGGCCATAGAAACACCTCATCTCGATGATCATTAACAGATGAAAAGGGACAGCTTGTTTTCCACCACTATTTTTACCCATCATGCTCCTCTAGATCATTGCTCAGGAGAGGGGAGCAACTTTAAGGTACTAAAACAGTGTTTTCACACTGCCCCTTAAGGACCCCCCAACAGCGCCACCCATTAGAACCACTCCACAGCTAGCACATCTGATTCAACCAGGTGTCCTTGACTAGGTGTGCCCTGGTTCAGGGCTCTGGGGAAAAGTGAAACGCCAGGGGGGGGGGGGTACCGAGCAACACCGTCGTAAGACACAGCCGCCGTCCAGGTAAACAAACCAAAAAAGACGCGGGCCTCACTTCTTCATTGTCATCCATCTGTGCCTGTTCCGAGGGGAGGAACTGGAAGGTGGAAACGGTGAAACGACGCGTCTGGCCCTGGGAGACGTTCGGGGCCGGAACAGTCGGATAAGGACTCTGTGGGACTGGGTCCAGGACATTGGGGCACCTGGGGAGGGGGGAAGGAAAGGGGGGCATTACTGAAACACCCCATAATACAATTGAACCCAGACACTGCGGTATTGTAAGGAGGAGAAGCCAGTCCCGCGTACCCGTTGTAGAGGAGAACCCAGGCCGCCTGACCGGAGCGGGGGTAAGCCACACAGTAGTGCACCAGCAGCACAACGCTCTCATCCGGGGGGTTGAGCAGGCGTACCTCCAGGTACAAGGGTTTACCCAGTAGAACCTGCAGGGGCCGGTGGTACTGGGGGTAGTAGCTGCTGTACTCCATGTCTGGAAGGAGGCAGGGAAAGGCTGTTTGTTGCTTTGGGAGAAGTTTAATACAGGGAGGAGGGGTTGCCTTGTATTGACAATCAGTCCTTAGTTGTGGAATACTGGCCACACATCCCAATGCCTTACTGCCTTAATAACATCTGGTAAGTGGGAGACACTAAGACGATCGAACCAGTGAGACGCATCACTAGCCGGGTACCTTTGGCAATCCTGAGCTGGACTCCAAACACACCGTGGGCCTGAATGGAGGAGCCCAGAGAGGGGCTCTTTACCATGTAGCCAACGGTTGCAATGGAGCTTGGGGTGTACCGGCACTCCACCAGCAGCCTGGAACAGGAAGAGCAGCCGGAAGTGAGGTCACAGCTATTCTCAAGTGTTACTCAGCTGCACCATTTATCCCTTCACCAAAATGGAAAACGTGCCCATTAAATCGAACGCGTCGGTCAATATAATTAGTCAAAACATTAAACTTTGCTTAATGGGACGGTTTTTCTTTGCCGAGAAAACCAAGTGAACGGAACATTAGCTTAAAAGCCCCCGTGGATGAATTAAATGCCACTAGCCTCATGGGAGAGTCTCTGGTGATGGTGCCATAGTGAAGGCTGATAGCCTGGATTCCCTTGATGATTTCCACCATGTAGATGACTGACTGGCCAACCTCCTGTCAGAACAGTGTCACGTTAATAACAGCAGTCTAACAACTAGCCCCAGGCCTGTATGACGCAACCCCTATGGATTGTCATCACAAGACCACCGATGGGTAAAGCCCAGAGCTCATAACAGCGGGATTCAAATTACGTTTCTAAAGTGCCACCATTCAGTGTGGTTGTGACAAAGTAATCCATAACTGGCAATGACCACCGAGTCTCTGACCAAAAGTAAGACAACACGGCAACTCTTACATATTTGTGAGCACCGCAACCTTCCAAGGGGATCTTGAACAAAGCATAGTCAGGGGTCACCCTCTGAGGGGCGCAGTTGGGGTCGCTCGTGGTCATGAGCAGGCCGGGGGACAGGGGGGGGGTCTGTGATGGAGGCAGGCACCAGGAAGACAAAGTGGCGGTCTGCTGTGCATTCTGGGAAAGAGTGAATAAAAAAAACAAAGAAATGTTACAGCAAACGTAAGGCTGAACGGAGGCATTCCAAGGATTTGGGCTGGCAAATATTGGTGCCCTACAAACTCCAACTAGACCCCTTTCCACTACACTAACCGGTGTAAATCAAAGGTTTGCATGAACAGCAGCAGTGTGGTAATAGCCTAGTCTTTCCAATTACCCTGCCGTGAACACATGACCTAGGGGTCCCTTTAGAACTCCATATCGGCGCTTCTCACCATCCATGGGGTAATAGCAGGAAGAGGACTTGTCGCTGTAGCAGCAGCCCAGAGAGAGGCACACTTTCTGGGATGGAGGGTCAGGGCCACAGGGGAGGCGCTGCTCACGAGGAAGGTCACACTCTACACAGGGTTCATGGACAGGTCATTTCCATTCCGTCGAAAAAGCCAACATTCACGCAAAGAATGAAAGGCCTTCGTCGGGGCTGCACCCCAAACAGTGGTTGAAAACCCTCCACTTCCTATAACATTTTAATCAGCACGTTTGGTTTTACCTTCACTAGAAGCTGCCATGGAAACTGGGCAGGACAAATGGACCTCTTCCATTTGCCCATGTAGCGTTGTGTAAATCACATCCACGTGGTGCATTCCACCCTGTCAGGAGACAGAATCACCTCTAATAGCGAACACAAAACGTTCCTTCGTAAAATGTCACTGCAGGTGCTAGCCAGCATGTGAGCACAAAATATACACTGAGAAAACACAATAGGCGATGAGCGTGTAAGATAAAGACATCATATGCATAGTGCGCAAGGCAAGTGTTCATGAAGCGTCTCCCAGGAGTAGAGCGCTGATCTAGGATCAGTTGGTCCATTTAAATGATACACAGGATTAGACACTGGGGGGCTGGATTCTCAATCAGTTGATGACACACCTGGACAGCCACGTGACAGGATTTAAAGGGGAGGGTCAGTGTGATGAGTCCATCCTTTCCCTTGCTCACCAAATACCCACAGTGCTTTGGGGCATCAATCAGATTTCTCTCATTCCCTTTTATGTCTGAGGAGAAAAATAACCACAGCAACATGAACTGTAGACAAAACGCAGTCCATAGGTTTTCTAACCATCATTATTTAAAATAAAACACAACCCCACACGTACCCCTGACCGCAATTCCAGATACAGGACCTGCAGGCAGGTCCACACTCATGTGGCGAGCAGCGCAGAAGACCCGAGACTGGGTCCGGGACTGGCTCTGTACCGAGATGGTCGGGGGACCGGGCGATGGGGTCACAGTGGACTGGCTGGACGGGCACTGGAGCTCCAGAGTGCTGTACTGCCCCAGGACAGTGTCCCAAATCCTCAAGGGGAAGGAGAGGTGCTCTGGGTCGAGGGCCTGGGTGGAAAGAGGAAATGTAGAAAAACCTACAGGGCCACGGTTCCCTCTTCAACAGATGGCAGCGTGTGAGCGCGTGTTCAGGGGCCAAAAATCAGACTGCGGGACTCACCGTAGGCCCAGTATGACAGGCGGGCAGGGGAGAGTACAGGATAACGCCACCACCCTGCCTCACCTGAAGGACGTATCGGCAAGCCTCCGGGGCGCTGGTGACGGGCATCCAGCCCCTACTCTGATCTGAGACGAGAGCAGTAAATGTCACGGTGAGCCAAGAGAAAATGGGGCCATTGTGTCCGGCGCTAACCCAGAGCACGTGCGGCGGGACAGGCTGACCTTTGACCTGGACGGAGCCCGGGAGAGCGGCGGGCAGCGACGCAATCATGTGCCCCGCCAGGCACCGGACGGAGGGCTCAGGCCCAAGCTCAGGGGAGAGCGGCGTGACCTGAGGAGGCGGAGGCTTGGGGACGAGGGGAGGAGGGCTCACAAAGGCAGGGGCCTCGGGCGTGTCGGGCGAGGCTGCATGGGGGGCGGGGAGGCCCGGAGCGGAGCCCAGAGTGAAGGGATTCAGGTCAGGACGGGGAGTACCTGGCACAGAATACGGGTTGTAGCCACAGAAGGTTTGGGCATATGGAGGGCAGGTGACCTGCTGAGGGGGGCGATACGACGGGTATACTGCAGGCACCCTGGGGCCCTGTGGACCTGGAGATAGCCTTGCTGGCTGGGGGGCTAGGGGAGGAGTCTGGGATGGTCTCGTCAGACCTGGGGCGGGTTCCTGCGGGAGTGTGTCAGGGGCCTTGCCAGGTCCATAGGGGTGATGGCCAGGCCAAAATGGGTAGATGACATACTGCCCATGTTGCCCCTCCGGTTCAGGGCGATAAGAGCCTGGATAAGCAGCTGGACCTGGCTGGATGTAAGGGCGGTGGAACGTTGGAGACGGGGGGGTGGCTTCCTTGGTGGGCGGAGAGGGTGACTGGAGCGGGCTAGTCACAACTGGGGTGGGGTCTGGCGCCGGTGGGTCTGGGTGGTTTGCAGAGCCAGCGGGGCGATGGCCTGGCCCTATTGAATAGATGGGATACTGGCCGGGGTATCTCCCTGGTCGAGGTTGATAGAGACCAGGGTAAGGAGCTTGGGGAGGGGGGGACACTGACAACGAGGGATGCTGTGAAACGGGAGGGAGCGCGGACGGCTGGGTCTCTGATGAGGGCGCCTGAGAACGGCTAGCCAGAACTGGGGTTGGCTCTGGCAAAGGAGGCTCAGCTAATTCTCCAGGGCCGTAAGGGGGATGCCCAGGCCCCATGGGGTAGAAGGGATACTGACCTGGGTATCCCCCTGGCCGAGGTTGATCGAGACCAGGGTATGGTGCTTGACCTGGGTGGAAGTCTGGGTGGGGTGGGTAGAACATTGACAATGCAGGGTCCCATAACCCTGGAGGGAGTTCCTGGGGAGGGATAGCCGAAACTAAGGTAGGTTCTTGTGTGGGGGTGTCAGGATCGTTTCCAAGTCTATAGGAATCATGGCCCTGCCCGAATGGGTACATGACATACTGGCCTGGGTGTCCCTCGGGTTTGGGCTGATAAAGCTCAGGATGAACAGTTGGACCTGGCCGGATGTGGTGGTACATTGGGTAGACCGTTGAAATCACAGGGACCTGTTGGCCTGGAGGGATCAAGGACGACTGGGTGGCTGGTAAGTGGGTCGGAAATGGTCTAGTCAGAACCGGAGCTGGCTCTGGCATAGGTGGATCAAGGTCATTCACGGGGTAATGGCCTGGGCCTAACGGGTAGATGGGATAGTGGCCTGGGTATCTCCCTGGTAGAGGTTGATAGGGACCAGGGTATGGTGTATGACCTGGGTGAAAATAAGAGTGGGGTGGGGGGAACATTGAGGGGTCACGTGAACCTGGAGGAAGCCTGGCTGGCCTGTTAGCTGGAGAAGGTGTCTGGGGAGGGTTAGTATGAACGGGGATTGAATCTGGTGTCAGTGGCTCAGTGTAGTCGGTCTGTTGTCCAGGTCGTACTGGGTAGAAAGGATAGTAGCCTGGGTGTTTGCCTGGTGGAGGTAGATGGGGGCCAGGGTATGGAGCTGGATCCGGTCGAAACTGACGGTAGGGCGGGAGGATCGTTGGCAACGCAGGGTCCAATGGTGGCTTAGTGGCTGAAGAGGGTGATTGGGGAGGGCTAGCCGGAACTGGGGTTGGGTCTGGCGTCGGTGGGTCAGTGTAGTCTCTAGGGCCGTATGGGTCATAACCAGGCCTGGGTTGGATGGGATACTGGTCTGGGTATCTCCCTGGTAGCTGCGGACGAGTGCCAGGGTATCGAATGTGACCTGGGTACATAGGGTCAGGGAATTTGGGAAATCGA
>JACXGK010003702.1:23672-43356 GCA_016801125.1 Novumbra hubbsi
GGGGGGGGGGGGGGGGGGGACAAAAACAATGTTGATATCCCCAACCATACTGACAAATCCATGGTTAATAGGCAATGAATGATAGAATAAGGGGACACATGAGGTTGTATTGGATGACCTCAACTCCCCACAGCTTACATTGACGGTGACGCACAAGGCCGTGAAGGGAGCGAAATAGATGAAGTCGTCCGGGTGGGAATCCACTCGGTACGCACACTCCTCGGACACAAACGGCACCCACGCGCCTTCCTCTGTTCAGGACAAACGGCGGCGAGTTAATAGCTGTCATTATCCCGGTCAAAACAGTCGGACTCAACCTACCCATGACGAGGAGTCTCCGCACCACGTCGGCTAGGCGAATCTGCACGGCCAAGCCGAAGTGGGAGCACTGCACCGAGACGGCAAACGGTGGCGGGATAGGGCAGGTGATCTTGACGGGGCTGCCCCACCACAGCATGGGTAGGACGTAGTTACCATTCTGGTTAACACAGTTAGCAGTGGGGTTAATAAACAGGGGAATATAGCACGTCAATGGTGAAGGTTCCAAAGAAAACGGGCCATCAACATGTCTACCTCCTGCCTGATGTAGCATCCGTCGTAAGGCGCCATCATCACCAGGTCTCTCCAGGTGGTCTTCAGGTGATAGCCACAGTTTGGTGGCATGTGGAACAGGGAAATGGGAGAGGCATCCACTGCACAAAAAACAAGTGACAAAATGGCAGGACTTTTCCACCAGACCACCATGTCAAATGGGAAACATTCCTAGGTCACAGACATGCCTTAAATTCCAGAACCGGTCACTTGTGTATTTTGGGAATTATTGGGTAGGTCTCTACAGTTTACCTCTATCCACCATTAGATGTATGTATCCTCTGCCAGATGCCGTGAGGGTCATGAGTGCATCTTTACACTGTACCAGGGGACGCATGGAAAGCCATTCACTGGAGTGATGGTTGTGGTTAGCTGATGGACCATATACCTTACCCTGTATGCTATGGCCTTCAAAACCTGAGACAAGGTCCAGATCGTTATCACTAGACTAATACTAATGAAAAGTTTCTTATCGATAATAAAAACACAATTACATATTAGTGATTACCTCTGAAGTCTGCATGATTTCTGCCATCCAAATCCGAAGAGCTTTTCTGGCCATTCCAAGGTGCACGCATGTCCAAAAACGTAGGGGCAAGTTTTGCATCGGCGAGATCTTCGGTCAACTGAGCATTCTGCTTCTGGTGTTTGGAATAATCAAAAGTAGTCCGAAGATTGCGACTAAGAATGACCCGTCCGTCCAGATCCTGTTTGGTGAGGTGCTTTGTCGTCCGCCCTCCGTCATTGTTTGACTCCTTTTCTTGACTTATATTGCTATTACGAAGACCATTAATAACGTCCACGCTTGGTGCGCCACAGATTCGAAAATTGCAAACCGTTAGAATTACCAAACATAAAAACACACTTGTATTAATCCTCTGTCCGAAAGACATCGCTGAGTTAATGCTTTTACTCACATGCGCGCGGAAGCCAGCACGCAAGAAAAGTCTATTGAAAGGCAACCAATTTGGCCTGATAGGTGAGGAAAAATCAGATGGTTGTGACAGTCTAATGCCTTACATCTCCCAATTAACAACATTAAATTAAAAAAATATAGACTAAGAAAGTAGCAACATTCTCAGTATATATGCAGCAATATTTGGTTTAATTAAATTATGCCTGATACTTCCGATACAAATAGTTTTTGGGCCAATTGAATAACTATCGCCCCATCCAGTCACATGATCATTGCCATTCAAATGCACAAGCTCCTCCAAAAACCCGGCGTCTTTAATAAGTGATCCCACCTTCTCACAATCGCAATCAAAATGAGGTTCAGGTGTGCAGCAGGTAGGTTGAGGAGATGGATGCCCTGCACTGTCTGTTTCAATAAATGTGCAAAAATGTGCTGTCACTCTAGACTTTTTTCCTGTAAATTGGTTCCAGGTTCAGACCTAAATAACCAGATGAGTTAAGCAATCAGTGACATAATTAATTAATCAAGTACAAGGTGAGAGTGAAAACCTGCAGACACTTGGCCCTCCGTGGAACCGGTTTGAGACCCCTGGATTAGACAGTTGATATAATGAATTTGTACTTCATGTACTAGCTCTAATTAGTAAACATTTATGAATACATGTATATCTAGTTGGAGTTTGAAAAATTAGCGGGTCGGAAACTAAGAACCTGCTAAATGTACACCCTGCTATTTTATTGAATGTGGACCTAGGCTCTGCCTGTGTAACCCTGATAAACCCACCCGGTGGTAACCACCTGCTACAACGTTTTGTGGGATCAAAGGTCAAAGCACAAAAGAAAAAGCACATGTTGCTGTTTCTCAGGCACATGCTGCTGGAGCTGCCCGACGCCTACACTGTTTTAGGTCTCAGAGGGTTCGGATGGTACAGGAAGGACCAGGGAGAACTTGAAAGCTGAAGGCTTGATGGGGCGGGCAGAGCGGGTTTGCTTGGTAACTTTGAACTGGATGAAGGGTAAGAGAACACGCTCGGCGCCTGGGTGAACCCGGTTGTGGACAAGGGGGAGGGGTCCTCCGTCTCTGCTAATGCTGTTGTTTCACTAAAGGCCCAACTGGGAGAGGAGGAGGAGGGGGGGGGGGTTGGCTGCTGCTAGAGGTTGATCCGGAGGAGTGCTAGCTTAGTTGTAGAGGGTGTGCAGTGGTTTCGAGGCTCGCCGGGGCAAAAGGATCCAGCTCCCCCGAAGAGCCTTTGCGATCCTCACTCCATCCACAGTGTGGGACGTTTAATGTGGGATGCATATCGGGTTTGGAATAAGCCAAAGAAAGACATCTTCTTTCCCCTGGGCCAGACATTGTCCTTAACCACCCCGCGTGGGAGAAAAGCTTTAATGTCTGATGTATTTCCATATGAACTGTAGTACCTCTCTGTCGTTTAACTGGTTGCGTGGTGAACTAAAAACACCAGAGGATCAACAGTACACCGTATCCATACTCTGAAGGTCAGAAGAGAAGGTCGGAGGTCAGAGTTCATAGGGTTCTTTAAAGATTTCGTTTTTTGAAGAACCCTGTGAACTGGTTTTGTCATGATATTGTACCATTCTTTGAAATTACACTTGTTAAGCATGGATTTATCAATTTTAAAAACTTCATATGGCTGTTTCCTACCAAATAACTGTGAATTAAACCATTAACTTAATCGGATCACCACATTCATACGTATTCAACGCTTGTGTGTGTGTGTGTGGATGAATGGGACGCCGCCCTAATGATGATGTGTATTGTGAATGGCATAAGATCTTCATCCTTACATCTGTACACACATTACTTTAACTGGACTGAGCCAGTCTCAGGTCCCCTCTCCATAGATCAGACCGATCTATGGACCCAGACATCTATAAAAGTCTCATGCAAAAGGAAAAGGATGTGATTGAGCGCTGAAATGCTTCCACGCTCCCTATTCAACTTGATTTGTAAAGTACTTAACTGATTAGTCAACAAAATAAGTGAACTATTCACATACACTACGGGTCCGTTTCACAGACTCAGATTAGGCCTAGTTTAGAGCACAAAACAGCTCAATTTAACTTGATTTTTTTTGTTCTTGACTAGGCTTAATTCATGTGTGCCAAACTGGCCATACATGTTCAGGAATGATCCAAGAATGAATGTAAACAGAACGTAGCCACAGGAAAGTTAAAAACAGAAATCCCACACAGGAATAGAATAGGAAAAGGGACCGGAAGTGAAGAGTGTAAAAACCTCCTGTCAAACAAAGCGTCCATTGTAGTGTGTTATCAGGACCGCCTCGGCCCTAGCAGGCTACAGCATGAGGCCACAGCTGGAGGGCCGGTCCGACCGGGGATGTCTGCTGAGGAATTTGAGGTTGCGATGCTAGCAAGAATTAACCACATCATTCATTGGATATTTGTCGGAGGCCTGATGGGGTTCAATGCTGTTGCTACTGGACAGACTGCCTGTTGTCTAATTTGTAGAGTGAAACTTATGGACCCTGGATGGTTAAGAGTCTCTGCCTTACAGTTGACTGCCTACAACTCGGTTGAGTTGGGGGGTGGGGTTGAAATATAAAATGTGTGAGACGTAATGATGAACAGAATGCGACTAATTTAAACGCCATATTCAATAGAAAATAGTACGAAGACAACATGTCAAATGTTGAAACGGAGAAATGTCATTGTTTCTTCTGTGAAAGACTGCGCAGCAAAACAGTGCAAACATTTTAAGAAGAAAGGTTACTCAATGGAAAAACGCAAAGAGTTCGGGGATCTCAGCATCTATGTTAAGCAATATCATTAAAAGATTCAGAGAATCTGGGGAAATCTCTATCTGTAAGAGACAAGGATGGAGACCAATACTGGATGCCAGGCTCTTCGGGCCCTCAAGTGCCATTTGGGGCCAAGAATCCCGTAGAACATTACTGTTAGGATCTCACCAAGCCCAACCGACTGATGGATCCGGGGTGAAGTGATTAATCCTTTTATTGAAAATCAATATTCATTATTTTGACGGTAGACTCGGAGAGGAGACTCAGCATGATGACATGGCCATTAGCAGCACTGGAGACGCCCAGATGAGTGAGGGGCCAGAACAAGGTCCCACAGGAATAAGACAGAGGTACGTTTGTTCTTCCTGGGAGATGTTATCACCACGCTGTGCATCATTTTGCTGAGGACACCTTTAAGCTAGATGCCCTGTATTTGCCCTGTATTTTCAGCACCGGCAGGTGTTACAGTCCATTGGCGCCTGGCTGTACTCATGTCTGTCAGTCAGGACGTTTGGAGTAATCGGTCTATGAAATTGGACCACCATGATGTTCCCACTGCTTCCGGTGTCCAGATTCAGGCTCTGGAATATAAAGTATTATTTAAACAGGCTGATTGTAATGTGTATGACGGCAGATTTGGAACGCATTTAATTCCTTTGTTGCCAAAATAATAAAAATAGTTCTCCCAATATACTGGCTTGGAAAGGTGGCTGTTGGACATCAACATGATAGACTCCGAACAACCCAATCTACACAAACGTGCCCTCGACAAGACATGTCATAAGAGCTGTCCTGCTGAAAGGAGACATTTCTGAGGCAAAGGCTCTTACGGAAAAGCACATTGCATCATTACACATTTTAATTCGCTAAAAAAATCAAAATGTGGGTATTGGAGCTGACAGCAAAAAACAGGTTATGCAAATGTGCTCCTAATTATGTCAGACAAGACGAAAATCTGGTTGGAATGTATCACTAATGAAGTCTCTAGAAATACTGGAGACAAAATGATACACTTTAACCATGCGAGAAAAATAAGATATTTATTTGCAACGGTTGCATGCCAAGTATAACCTTACAAACACGAATTTGGAATGGGTGGGACTTTTAAATTACTAATACGTTCGGCTGCTTTTACAAAAATGCGTAGGGGGAAACCGGGGTTGTTTACTTATGAATGTGAAGTAAAATACTGTATAGTTTATTGGTCTTGCGCTACGTGTATAAAGGGAGGGAATAGGCTAGACTGCTTTGAGGGTGGGGGGATGGGGCCTAGAGAGGAGGGCAACGTGTTTTGTTTTTATAGTGAACTATATAATTCAAACTGGGTTAATTATGCACAAATTCTATACACATCTGTAATTGCGAAGGGGTTAATTTATTCAATGAGCCCCTTTCAAGATCACAAGACTTTACGCGGTGTTTTGACAGAGTAAATCGTTGCCCGTTTTTTTCTAGACTTAAAGCCCCTGATTTAAGACGAGAAAAAGTTTGAGGACATGGGTGTGGTTTAGGAAAAGGGGAATGGGAGGGAAGGGGCTCGAGAGAAAAAATAGGCTGATGTGTAGGCAATGAATTCGATGCTGGGTGGGTCTACCGTTTTTCCAAATAACTCTCGTGCGTAAAGTCCTCTTCACAGGTAATATTTGTTAAGCCTAAAGATGTTTGTAGTTTCTGTGCAATGTGACTGAAGTTGGGTTTTTATTGTACTGCAAATGTTTTGAAAGTTCTGTGGTTGGAGGAGAAATGTAATAAGGATATATTTAAACCTAAAGAATTGAACTAAAGTCAGTTAAGAACGCTTTGAAGAATTCGATGCGTTCTGCTTTGCAAACGGTAAAACCTTAAAAACATGTTTACTTTATGCATACAATTATGACTAAGTTGTACTTTAACTACTTGTTAAAGTTTCTATGTCGTTTCTACATATGTTTTACGCACTCACTTCATTCGGGTATTCTCGCGCTCTTTTCATATAGCCTGAATGGGGCCCGTTGCAAATAACGGGGAATACTGTCCATAACAAACGTCAATATAGTAGGCTTGTGGACTGTAAATACATGTTGAATGTAGTACTATTTAGTACTATGTAGTACTATTTCACCGTATTGAAACTGCCATGTATGTCATACCTATGTCTAAATGTATGTCTATAAAGTTACTTAAATTTACTTTGTATATAAAAAAAATATATATATATAAACCAAATTCTACAGAATATTCTGATATTTACCATAGAAGTCAAAGTTTAAAAAAATATTCTTAAAATGTGTCTGATGGACAGTTGGGAATCCTAAATATCCAGTGATATATAGTTAAAGGGTAAATGGTAGCAATGCCTTATACATTGTCAGAGGACATAATGCCCATAAACATTGTAATTAATGTTGTGCTGATGTTACACAATACCAATGAATGGGGGAGCTTTACACTTAGACCAAAAGTATTCCAATAAGACATAATATATGAAACCAATCTAAAAACTCACAGGAGAAAAGTAAATTAGTAACCTAATCCAGTGAGCTGCACAAAACAGTGTGTTTAAAATAAATAAACCCAGTTGACCTCTTAGCTAGAGCACTTGTTGTCAAACGGATGCCTTAGGATTGTTGGTGTGTGCCTGACAATGGCCATGAATGAAATGGTGTGTTGGTAAAACTTATACAACACGTTTGGACATGCTGACAATAACTCTTGTTTCTCACACGGGAGCTGTTTCACGAGGGCTGTGTTTGAACACCGATCGTTTGAAAGACTTCTAATCTCGACTCCTAGGTCCCAGACCATGATCAAATGCAGAAGCCAAATACTGTGTGTGTGTTCTATCTTGGAGTTGACACATTTGGGACTATTATATTGGTCTGATTGTGGCACAGTGCAGACTAACAAATCGCAAAACAAACATTTAAAAGTATTTGACATTTATTTGACCCACAACTAGGTTTTAGGGATAATAGTAAGTGGAATACCCAGTGTATATTATAGCAATTGGGCGTGAGGGGGGTTTGTATGTGGCCAATATACCACTGGTAAGAGCGATTTCATGCACAAATGCCTGGACACATGACTTAGCTGTGGTGTACTGTCAATTCATCACAAGGTACCAACACAATTAGAGCAGTAAAAGATATGTGATATCATACCCGTGGTATATGGTCTCTTATAAACCGGTTGGTGTGACTCCTGAAAGTTGATTGACTGCTTGCCGTGTAAAAAGGGACCGTACACCGGTGGTATGGCATTACAACTATTGTACCCGTACCACTTGCGTTTGCTATCATTATATAAGCGTGATAAAGCATCTCCAGGCGCACCAGAATGCCTTGTGCCTAAGAACAGCCCTTAGTTGCGCTGTACTGGCCATAAAACACGCCCCATCGCGCCTTAGTCCTAACAGCCATGCCATATGTCAGGATTCATACTGCCCAGTTGATAACGGTCCGCTTTCTCTTTTTCAGTAAATCGAAATGTTGGTCCTTGCCGGAATCGTTGTCCTTCACATCACCACCGTCGTTCTGCTATTGGTCGCCACCATTGACAATGTGAGTAGATGTGCCCTAAAAAAATCCCTGCCCCCTTATCTCGCGCCCTCGCTTGCTCCCCCGACTCTAGGACACGTGGAGACGCCATAAACAAATACAAGGACAGTAATGAGCCGCGAGCAGCGCACACAAGGGAACCCACACGCCAATGGCCCAGTTCCAACACACGGCTCTGACACGGGCGTAGCTGTCAGTGGCTCGGCGTGGCGTTGACACCCTCTCCCCCCCGTGTTGTTCTACGCAGGCCTGGTGGTTCACGGACGGCGTGGCCACGGACGTGTGGGGCCGCTGGGAACTGTCAGGCTCCATTTGGCACTACACCAACCTCAAGGGAGACTACGATGAAGGTATATGGCAGGCTCACCTCTTGTTTTGGCTATACCGCATTAGCGCTGTCCAAAACGAGAGCGCGTGCTTTGGTAACACGAGCTGGCGACAGCTCGTCGCGACTGCTGTTAGACCGTGGGTAGAGTTACGGTTTCAGAGTTGAACCCGAGGTCTGTGGTTTTACTTTTCTATTTGAGCAGTTCGAATGATGGAGTGGTACGAAAACCCTGGAAGTAGAAGATTGACTCCCTCCCAGAATGTGTGAATCACCCCATGTGCACAGACACCATACGAAGATTAAAAAAGGGGGTGTCAATCCTTTTCTATCTTGTAATCTCGTCCCTCGTCACTCTGTCTCCCTCTATAGATTACCTCCAGGTAGTGCAGGCCGGGGCGGTGCTGGCGTGCATCTTCTCCATCGTGGGCTTGTTTGTGTTTGTGGCACAGCTCTTCACCCTGGGCAAGGGCCAGAGGTTCACTTTCTCTGGGGTTTTGATGCTCATTTCTTGTAAGTAGCCTGACTACCAGTATAATAATACTAATGATGTTGACATAAAAACCCATTGTCATTTTAACCCGGTCCGGTGAAAGAGACACGTACACTGTGAGTTACCAATTTGTTGTTTTCGTTACGTGGTCCTTTCGAACCCCAGTTGTGACTAAAGCGATTTAGCTTTCTATCCAGCTAATTGTTAGAATCAAAGCAATAGTTTAGCAGAGAGAACCTGAAACCGGCCAGAAGCTCTCCGGGAATAGGGTTGGATAGCCCGGTGCCCAATTAAAATGAACACGCTCTGTTGTCTCCTCCCCCTGACAGCCGCGTGCGTGATGATAGCCGTCTCCATTTACACGGACATCTTCCACAAACAAGACAAGGGCTGGTACGGACACTCTTTCATCCTGGCCTGGATATCCTTCGCTCTTACCTTCATCCTGGGCGTCGTCTACGTTGTCCTGCGCAAGAAGAGCGAATAAATGGATATGCCGGTGTGGTTTGTGAGAAGGGACGGCGTTTAGGAAAGGGAGGAATGGACTTGTTCGTAGTAAGTTTGCAACAGTGCCAGTTTTTTTGTTGCCCATGAGAAGGAAAGTGGTACAGAAGTGGGAGGAAACCCCAAAAGAACTGCATGCACAATCGATCCCTATGCAAACTATTGCATGCATGTTCCGAGAGATTTGTACTGTGCGAAGATATAGTACTGTATGTTTTGTTGTACGTTAACAGTCGAGCGATCAGCACACAAGCTTTTATTTTTATTTTTCTATCCTTATAACTGAAGTGTTTTATAGTCATTTCTTCTGATACAATTGTAACCATTTGTCATGTGTTTTAATTATTTTAACGTTCGTGTTTTAAGTGAATTCTGACCATTTCTGTGATTCCGTGTTTTGGTTGGCTGCTATATCAAAGTGCATTTTAATTTGTACAAGTGAAAAAAGTAAACCAAGAACGGAGGTCAATTTGCTGTATTTAATATCACATTTAAAATGCATCAGATAATTTTTTTGTTCAACAATTACATTCGAATTTAAGCCGTTTTATTCAGACTATTCAATTTATAAACAAGATAAAACACCACAGAAAAATACAATAGCTTCCGTATTCAATCTCTTTTACAAGACATTTAAAATAAATAACAATTGTATTGAGACCAAACCACCCAGGCCCTCCAGAGGCCACAAACGGGTATCACAGGGTGGACAGGAAGATGCATCTTTCACGACATCACGCTTGGTCCACTTCCCCAAGTACACAGAGATCGAATGCAAACCCCAACCGAGGCAGGAACGTTCCAATGTGCGAAGCCAGTCGGACCGGACTACTAGATCCCCTGTCCGGACGGGTTAATCCGCTCCTGCACCACCAGGTGGAGGAGATGGTTCTGCTCGGCAGAGAGAAGTGGCCTTGAGGGAGGAGGTGAAGGAGAGGTGAACGAAATGACGTGATAATGTAGAGGGAACATGAGGAAATAAGAAGACCTGAATACCCTTGGTAGCAGCTAGACATGCATCGCGTGACGTGTTGGAATATTTACCAGAGTTCGGTTTGAAGTGACTTGAGGGACTCAGTATCTTTTTCCTGGCAGGCCATCTGAAATACAGCGAGACAGTCTTGCGTTTATGACTTAAGACGTGAAGGGTTGAATAGTACCAGCCCAGCATACGCCTCAGAGAACCGGAAAAGAATAAAACAAATCACCTGATGCAATGACCGCCTCTTCATATGCTCAACCGGACTCTAATCATTGTTGCGAAATGTTATGTGTACTTGCAAGGCCCGGTCTATTGTTGTTAAGGGGTTAAACGTGAAGGCATGTTACGTACCACCACTGATTGAAGGAGCAGGAAGACATTCTCAGGTAAGAAGCTCACTACAGAGAGATATCGGGGGGATAAATGTTAAACAGTAAATAGTATTTCATTTCCATTCCCGTAATTTAGCGGACGATCTAATCCAGAGCAATTTACAATAGTGAGAATCCAGCTTTTGAAGTATTTCTACTTTAAGCAACATGCCTTGTCGATGTTGAGGCGTTAGGTTAATGGCTGGATGACTGTTTAGGACCTCAGGTTGGACAAAGGGCCGTATTTACCTTGACTGTGAGGGTCAAAGGACTCCCAGGCGTATCTCTCCAGCGTCTGGGCATGCTCCGGTAACAACTTCTGAGGGGGAGGCTGTAAACAAGGTTAGAACTTTAAACAATAGAGCCCACTAGGTTCACATAACGACATTTACCTGTGAGGCCATAGGCACTTCCAGGCTGGATACGGCGTGGGACAAGTGAGTTCCAGTCACAATACGATTATCATAGATAATACTAATACTACTAATACTATCTACTAATATTTTTGAAAAAACGTGCAGAGAACAGTGCAGTAAACAGTGAATTACTTCCGGAAGGCATAATTGTAGATCACAGACGTAAACAGCCACAGGCACTCAGAGCCTACCTCCAGCAGCATTAGCAAAAGAACCCTGGAGATTTCACACTTGGCTACAACGTCAAGAAATGCACCTATGAAGACAGAGGGGAGAAAAAAACAACAACAGAATAACGATCACTTCCAGCGAGCGTCGCCCGTTTCAGATCGACTTCCCGCTTCCACGCAGGAAGGGGTGCGCTAGCCGCCGGGGCATCGGGCTAGCCGCCGGGGCATCGGTCTAACCGCCGGGGCATCGGTCTAACCGCCGGGGCATCGGGCTAGCCGCCGGGGCATCGGGCTAGCCGCCGGGGCATCGGGCTAACCGCCGGGGCATCGGGCTAGCCGCCGGGGCATCGGTCTAACCGCCGGGGCATCGGGCTAGCCGCCGGGGCATCGGGCTAGCCGCCGGGGCATCGGTCTAGCCAGGGCCATGTCCTCACCGACGGGAGTGTTGGAGCCGGGTAGCTGCAGGCCTCTCTCCTGACACATCAGCTGCATTTCCGTCAGCACGGCCAGCGCGCCGTCGTAGTCACCTGGCCACACGGAGACAGGAGCGGACGCGGTTTACGGTGCGGGCCCGTGGCGGGATGACGTCGATGACTAAAGCTCTGTGGTTAATCAAACGTGTAAAGAGTTGGCTTTGACCCCCCCCCCCCACGTAGGTCGTTTCTTGGCTCCCGGTTCAATGGCCAGTTGGACACAGGACCGACGCTCCCCCTTACTGTGAGTCCCTCCAACGGTACTCACGGGTGAGGATTTTGCAGGTGGCCATCTCGCCCAGGGAGAGCAGCGACTCGACAGGCTGCTGCGTCTGTAGCTCGGCGGCTCTCTGGTAGTGAACTATGGCTTCACCTGGTCTGTTCATCTCCTGTGAGAAGGGCGACAGAGGCGGGGAGAGACGTTCGCGGGAATTGAATTAACGTCACACGGACGTGGGAGGCAGACCCATGCCGGTCCCATCTTCAGCGAGCGGTTTGATCTATTTACCTTGAGAGCGTTGCCAAGTTCCAGAGACAGACTGGCAGCCATGACGGGCTGGTTCATCTCAATGTATACCTGAGACACGGGTGAAATGTTATATGCCGGCTGCTTTGGGGAAAACGTGCAATAAAAAGGGTATTCAAATTATTTTTGTCAGTGCAATATAATCCCTCAAAAGAATGCACACAAACTCAAAGAGAAAGCAACCTAGAAAAGCAGAAACCCAGGAGGAAAGAAATACTTGCATGTTAAAGACATTGAAACAAGTAAATTAACAAAATCAGAAATATGGGTTGGGAGTTGTCGTGACGGGACAGGTTTATTAAGTAAGAGAGGAAGAAACGATCCTTAGCAACATTTCTAAAAGCGTCAAATATACCTACTGCGCAGAGAAAATGTAAATAATAGTCAAATGTTAACAGGTTGACAGAATGCTAGCATTGTGACCAGGTAGAGTTCGGACCGCAGCAGCAGGAGAAGTCAGAATTAGCATCTAGACCACAAGGCACTGTAACACGACAGTTATTATGCATCTCAAACTTATTACCGTTCTACTCCAACATTTTCAGTTTTGGGGAAAAAAAGATGATACCTTGATGGCGAAGCTGTAGCAGTTGAGTGCGGCCTGTAGGTGCTCATCGAAGCCTGGGGCTTGTAGTGCCCTGTTCTCCTTCTCAGAGAGCAGGAAGAGTCGGGCGGCATCGGTCAGGGCCAGGGCCTCACCGGGAGCATTAAACAGAGTCTGCTCACACCTGTGGAGTGAGGTACGATAACAGGTAGAAGGGGATGTTGCATTTAATTTCCTTGTTTAAATAATGGAAGTTCTTTAAAAGCAAACTTTGATATTTGCCCAATGTAGATGTGGTCAGTTTTAGACCAGAACGCTAAAACATTCAGATACAAATGTTCTCACAGTGGGACTCAAGATAAGACATCCATGTCTTCATCAAAGGCACACATTAAAGGTTTTTGAAAAAACACAGACACACACACACACACACACACTCAAACAGGAGGAAAACGACTTGATTTGAAAACATTAGTTTGATCTTGTTAATTATGTAAATATAATTACAAAAGGATTTAATGGGAAAATAATGTAAATTAAACTCCTAGATATAAATTATTCTCATTATCCATGTCATAAGAAAAAATGGTAATTTAACTATTTTGGCCATGGACACATATCATTGAAGCGGTACTTATGTTTCCCCTATGGTACAATAAATCATTATACACAAAATACATATTGAGAATCCTGCCCGGAAACAAAATGTTTAGTAAAAAGGAAACAAAATGTTTAGTAAAAAGACATCCGTTCTATAGTTATTGTATTAACATGAGGTGTTCCAGTGTAAAAAAGCGCCCAAATAAATATGATGTATTCTAACGTGATTAACGGGTGAAAGACGGACCACTTACCTTGCCATTGCAAGGTTACAGAATGCTGCATACTGGAGACAGTCCTGTTGCTTCAGTTCTTTAGCCAATTGACCTGGTGACAAATACGAGATTTTACCAACTGACTACGCAATTGCGGTTTTAACTATTTACAGGGACCATCCTAAAACATCTTTATATACTACTACAGTATATTTGGCAAATTACATGGACTGTTGACATTAAAAGGGCAATATTGCAAGTCTTATTTTTTAAATGATTGTTATTAATTCCTAGGAAATATGAAATAACTCACCAAACTGCTCACTGGCTTCAGCGACATTAGGTTTTCGAAGAAAACGTCTACGATAAGCAGGGTAAAAGTAAAGTATAAAAAAGGACGAGACAACACAAACAATAACACATAAAATATAAGTTACCAAATTCTGCAGCCCATTCTGAAATTAGGTTTAATTGAAACAGTTCACCATCAACAAATGTTTAGTAGTTTCATTTGCTAATCACGTTAATTATTTGTCAGTGTAGTGTTAGCTAGCTAATGGCTTAAGTCACAATGTGGCTTAATATCTTTTGGCCTTATCTAAGTGAGATAGGAAACGTCAAGTTAGCTAGCTAGCCAGCTACAGCTCTGTAGCTAGCTAGATGTACAATACAGGCACTCTACAATCAAGGCACTGTTAGCAAGAACATAACTTGCTAACAATGCATCGTCACTAGAAGGAATTAATCTTACTTTTTTAATTTATTAGATACAGCACGATATCTCATCAGAAAATCACCCTCCGCTGCCATGGTCAACTAAACATTGAAAAAACGTAAATAAACAGAAATAACGTAGCCGAAGTAACGTAGCTAGCCAGGACGTTCTCGATTGGTTCCTGGCCCATGAAGTCGGCTAGAGGACGTCGCTGTGTAGATTTCTAATGATGGAGTCTGAAGGCATCCGTCATTTCAATCGATTGCAATGTTGTCAAGCGGCAGTTGAATTCCAACTTCCTCCTTCCCAAGGACCTGATTTGACATGACCAACTGTGTGAGAAGAATGGGTCTGCCAATTATGTTGAAAGTTGCACGTCACTAAAGGCCTCTAACCTACTCTATGGTTTCTTACATTTTATCCTAACTCCTTGGTAACATCCATTTTAGGGTGGGATTGGAAATATAGAGAAGCTCATTTGTAAATACTTACATAACTGGAATAATTCGAAATGCGTAATATACATCACACCATTTAGTCTGAAAAACTATAATACAAGGTTTTATAGAGAATGTGCGATTCAGACAAACTTTTTTTGCGGTCAACAAATATGTTCACACTGTTAAATGTATATACAAAGGTATGTCGACGCAATGATTGTTTTATCATTAGATCCGAAGGCTATCCCATCTAATTATTCCCAGATTGCCCCTGTATTTCCAAATGGCTGTTTAGAAATCAGTAACCAAGAAGTCATGAAGCAGTTCTTGCGGTTTACATGTAGGTCTTATAGCAGACACTTATCCGAAGTGGCCGAGTGAGTTCATACATTTTCACACTGTCTACTGCATTTTCCCCATTTGTTTACAGTCCCAAATTCTAGATGTTTTTTTATCCCAGAACCGAGCTAGAATAAAATGTAGGAACTATCCAGACAACTTTAGCAAACAAGTAAGGATGTATGAGCTATAGCTGATAAACAAATATCCTTATAATAATGAAGTACACTAGCTACCTAAAGTTTCACAGTAAATCGTAATAAATGATCCCAACAAATAATCCCAACTATCAAAATAGGATCTAGTGTTGTTTTTCACTGCAAGTTACCTTGCACCTCAGTTTTCTTTCAGTTTTCTTTCAAATGAGTCAGTGACTAAAAGCAGGCAGAATTGAAGCACCCATCTCCTAATTCCTTTATTACTGATGTTATGTGTTGAGGTAAAAGACAAACATATGTATGCACTTTTAGTTTTTGGTAGCGTGGTATTGGATTGTAATTAATCCTATGTCTTAATAGACAATAAAGATATTACATGGGAGATTTTATTAACAACAAGCAACAAGAGAGTAATATGAAGCAGGTACCAGGGTAAAAGATATTCAGAAATTCTCATAGACAGATTCAAATAATCCTTCCCCTTGTGTTACGTTCTCCACCTGTGGGTGGAGAGTGGGGAAAACGTTAGTACAGTAGAATCAACATTAACTTCCTATTTCATCTTTTTTAAGAAAATAAAATAGTGGCATGGGACCAAAGCAGTTAAATGTTTAAGTAAATCCCCACTCACCAATATTTTTGACTCATTTTTCAGTGTTTTAGATTTCCTCGCTCCAGAGTTACAGTTTTCTGCTCCTGGGAACACAACGTTATAGACAGAGGCTGGTCGAGACTCCAGGCTCTGGAAGAGATAGGCAGGGTTAGATGGACATATTAACTGACTCTGGTTTTCTTCTGTTTTTTTTATGATACAGAAGGTTAATATGTATCAATTTTAACTTTTCAAATCATAAAGTCTGTGCATTATAGATACAATCTTGAAATGAATCTGCAATGTGCTTACTTCATAAACTAAAGCAGAAGCACCGGTTTTAAGTTTCAGATCTTCCTCTCCTTCCGTTCTTCTCTTCCTTCTGCTTACTCCATTGTTTTTATTCTTCACTGTAAATTTACTCTAGGAATCACACACAGAGTATTACAATGACATCACACGACCTTAAAATGACATAGGATATATAATGTTTGAAAACCAATACCAAACACTTTATTTAAATAACATCATTAAAAGATTCAGATAATCTAAACTGGCCTGCCTTCAGTTCAGACCTGACACCAATGGAAACATTCCGGGCATTAAGAAACCAAAAATAGGACAAAGGAGACCATGGCACTGTTGAGTAGTTGAAATCCTATATCAAGCAAGAACGGGAATACATTTCACTTTTAAAACTACAGCAATTGGTCTCCTCTGTTGCTGGCTATAACTTCAAAATGGGCATATATTTTTCCAAAAACAATGACATTTCTCAGTTTTAACATTTGGTATGTTGTCTTTGTGCGACTTTCCAATAAATATAGGGATGAATAAATGTACACATCATTCTGCATTCTGTTTAAAAAAATGTTGGAGACAGGGTTGTCGAACAAAGGCGCAGCTTTTCTCGTACAAATTTATCTGGCCCCAAAAGCCTCTGGTGGGACCCGCTCTTACCCATCTGAATGTATAGAGGGACCCAAAAACACTGAAGATGAGGAGCACTGTGGTGAGGACCCCCAAAACGATTAAACCGTTTTCAGTAGGCTTTTGGTACCTCTTGTCTAAAAGAGAGGCAGACATAGACATTATGAAAGAGACGGGAAAACTGACACATCTAGACAGGAAAACAGACAGACACCCAGAGAGCTTTGTAGATACCAGTTTCAACAGTAGGTAAAGGGTTAACTCTGACATTGGCGACAATGAAAACCCCCTGCCTAAGTTCTCTAAAAAAAAATGAATTATACCTCCTCACACTATGTAATACTACAAGTTCCTATTTTCTTGGTGGACATCTTGTCGCTTTTGTTGGTCTGGCAAGAGATTTTCATCAGCATAACATCTGATGTTTTCCCTTGCAATGCACCGTGGGAGAAAATCTTGCGATTCCTATTTAATTTCCATGACACCTGGCAGGTCATGTTTCCAATTTTGCAAGCATCACTAACATTCCATGTCATAGATATTCATGGAATATACATGTATGTCTTCGAAAAGTATGACAATTTAACTGAGAATGAACTCATCAGTGTTGATCAGCAAGCCACATGCATGTAGGTATTGTGCAAATTCTAGACTATTGTATTTACTAGTGCCAGAACACATTCTAATCTGGTATGAGCAAGTAACTTATTGTTCAGGGTTGTGAACTTATTGTTTTGATAAAAAAATATTCTCATAAAAAAATTGAGCCAACTTCTTATATTGCTTTAATTTGGATTGTAAAAAATTTTTTCAGACCCTATGGTACTATTCACTCATGTATGTGATAATATTTCACCGCTCTTAATACAGAAAACCTGACAGATCATCATAAAATACCTTTAAATACCTCTAAGTACATCTGACATTGACTGGGTACAAAAAACATCAAGAAAGACATGTTTAACATTGAAACCCTTGTATATAACTTTTGATCAGATTTTCTTCTCTATTTTTAAAATGCTGTTCAATATAACTATGCTCATTGCTCCTTATTGATCATCACTCAACCATTTAGGGAAGATACTGTATGTATTTTACATTGTTTTAGTGAAGATACTGTGTGCATTTTACATTGTTTTAGTGAAGATACTGTATGCATTTTACATTGTTTTAGTGAAGATACTGTATGCATTTTACATTGTTTTAGTGAAGATTCTGTATGTATTTTACATTGTTTTGCCTACTATGTTTATATTGAAAAGTACAGAATCACCAGGCCATAGATTTGGATGTGACCTCTGTGGGATTCAAACCTACAACCTTGTTGTTGGATGATGTGATGTGCAAAAGACTTCTGAAATGCCAGTGTACTATACAATACTCTCGTAAACAGGACAAGATTACCATCTACAGTAGTACCACAACTGGTAACTATATAACCATCTGAACGCTGTCAATGTCGTTCAACATGGATTAGGATAGGCAGCAAGGCAGAGGAATAAATCAGATAGCCCCCAAACAGGATCAAAACTACAAACTTCTACTGAGCCAAAACTTGACAGTGTCGGTGCAATATCATTGGCCAATGAACATGTGTGCCGCCATAGGACATAGGCCACTTCTTGGGTCTTGCTTTAGCTTTATGCTTTAGCTGCACACCGCATTCAGTTCCTCAATGAAATTGTGTGTGACAATGTTAGTCTTTGAAGTGCTTTTTGGTGGATCTGTCGTGTTTTCTTCACTAAAAGTGGTGAGAAATGACCATGTACTTGTGTGAGCAGTACCAAAGCATCTGAAGAAAACTGTAACACATTGACAGACCGGGAGACAAATTGAGACAGAAACTGGAAAATGCACAGTACCATCAGATGTTATCAACTTTCAAGCAATGGCTGAACAGTCCAAGTAGGTTAGTAAATACAATTACACGAGACCTTTTGTTTTCCTGGTGATAGATATGCGAGTTGTTTGACCCTGAGAATCCTATAAAAAAAAGCTTGTTGTATTGTGCCTTTCAAGTTTCACCATCCTGTTAACGATTCCTGTTATACCCTGTGTGTGTAATAGAAGTTTCACAAGACGTGCTAACGGTTTAATATGTTCATGTTATGTTTCTGACGTCCCATCCTTTCACCTCCTTACCTTCAGTCATCTATCATGCACTCACCTTGCACCAGCAGGGCCAAATAGATTGCATCCATATTAAATTTGCAGAAATACTCTCCAGAGTAGGAACTATTCCAGGCAGTAAATTTTAAAATATATACATTCGTAAAATCTGTGAAAGTCGGGGGGATTTCCCATCTTTGTATCTCCATAGGGTCCCGAGGGCCATAGCACACCAAGTCATTAGCGCTCAGATTCCCTGGGGTTTCCAAAGAAATATTGAAAGAGACATTTTGCCCTGCCAGAGTCACCCACACTCTATCCTTAACTGATAATGTGCCTGTTAAATTACAGAAGGGAATACAAAGTAAGGCTCACAGTAACACTGAACAACAAAATAACCAAATTACAATATGTCGGTATAACCTGCTAAAAATATATTTGTTTATCCTTTTAGATGTTTAGTTAATCACCTTACCTTTAGTCTGATAACTTTTCAAATATATCAACACAATGAGAACCCCAACCATCAAGTTACACATTTTGAAGAGACACAAAAAACGCTTTCCACTTTCTTTTATTTCTTTGCAGTCACTTTAGATAGGAAACGGCGCAATACTGGAGTTTCTGTTTTATCCTGGTCAGTTCCTCAAATTGTTGTGACTTGGTGAAAAGTCAGTGTCTTGTGAAAAACAAAATGGATTCTTAAGCGCATTGCTTTACAGTTTCTCTCAGAATTTTGTTTGGTGCAAACAGAATTACTTGTTTTTTTTACATTTAGCACGCATTCTAAAACCGAAAGGATGTTGGTCAAAGATGTTTATTAATTAAACTGTTCATTTTCAAACTAATACAACTCGAAAATCAACTATCTACATCAAAACGTACAGCTTGTTATTACAAGTTATCTTAATCAATCGTTACACAAAGGCCTTATAAACACCAACTAAAACTATACAT
>JACXGK010003703.1:0-18102 GCA_016801125.1 Novumbra hubbsi
TGAGGGGAGAGGAAGGCCTGGGGAAAGGCACCCCCCCAAGCCCATACAACAGGGAGAGGATAGTTTGAGGGGAGAGGAAGGCCTGGGGAACGGCACCCCCCAAGCCCATACAACAGGGAGAGGATAGTTTGAGGGGAGAGGAAGGCCTGGGGAACGACACACCCCCAAGCCCATACAACAGGGGACCAGCAGAAAAACCTGGAACCAAGCCAGTGCCACGGGGGGAGGTCTGTTCATTATGGCAAGATGTTTTAAGAAACCGGACGGTTTCTCTTTGGTGATCGCACCTCTGCACTGGGACAACTTGGTTGTGACTGTTCACAATCATTAGTGACTGTTCACAATCATTAGTGACTGTTCACAATCATTAGTGACTGTTCACAGTCAGCTGATCATGTTTCAGTCCGCAGAAAGTGCGGAAACTTGGGGCCGAGGCACTGGCTTGTCGAAACCACGCAGGGCCTCATGAATATGGATGAGGCGAGCCAAGGAAGGAGAAGACAAAGGAGGACATGGAGGGGGGCCAGTGTGAAGCCAAAATCATTTTTTTCTTTTTTTTTTAAAGGTACGACTTTAAATAAAATCTCATGTAAAAAAGCAATTCTGCAAGAGGAAGACAAAATGGACAATATCTATGGTGTCCCCACGCGTTCAATCAATTTTCCTGGAAAGCCTGAGAAAGCAGACAATCCTGCACTGTTGGCTGGAAAGGTAGCGAGGAATAACTCCCATCGGTCCTTTGTCAGCACAACAGCCTTTCAAGTGACGGCCTCGCTCATCCTGAGTAAGCGACTAAGAAAGAGCTCCTCAGAGAGGCAGGAAGACGGTGTGTGTGTGTGTGTGTGTGTGTGTGTTGGTGCGTAACCTCTTCCTTTACTCCAGTCCTCATATCCCAGTTCTCAGACACTGGATTAAAACGACAGCTTCTCCTTGTATTATTCATGTAGCTGAATATTCAGAGAAAATAACCCTGTGCTTCCACGTAGCTCGGTGGAGGAACACCAAAAAAACGCCAACATAAGCTAAGAAGCACCAATAACAACCCCCCCCTTCTTTACAAATGAGTAAAGATAAGACATTTGTAGTCTCACAAAGACTTACAGGCCACAACAGATTCAGGGAACCTTTGAGAGCAAGAAGCAAGACTGGAGGTAAACAATTAAAATTCCAGGGCTGTAGTCTTACGCAGCATCCATAATAAACAAAGGGTTTAGCTGAGCTGGGGAGAAAAGTTGCCGTCTGCAGCAGAACTGAGTAAGCATCAACCAGCCATGGGGAAAGGGTCCATTCCAGGTGTCTGGTGAATGGCTGAAAGGTTGGGGGGGGGGGGGCTGTCCTGTGATACAGTGTGTGTGGGGGGGGCTTGGATTAACTCACATAGCTCACCTTAAAAGGAAACCTTATCTCGACTTAGATTTTGATGGAAATAGATGAGAATGTTCCACAATTTGGAATTTAAACTAAAGGGCTCTTTTGTAGTTTCAGTAAATATTTATGCTCTCCCAAAATGTGACTTGACAAAACACCAATCTCAACCACATCTGTGAACTGGTTACATAATGTATTTTTCCCTGCATAGGAAAGCTGCTAAAGTGGAAGAGTCACACGCAAACACCAGCGCCCTCTACTGGTTCCAGGCAGTATTACAGCTGTTTACATCCTGCTTACAGCACAGTGGGATCACAAGACTAAGTGACAAAAACAAATAAAACATGCAACCATTTGTTAAAACATTGTTAGAAATGTAAACAAGCAACATGTCTTGAACACTAAGCCTCTCATGAGCTTTCAGAACAAGAAGACGATGGACCTGATTTGTTACAAGCAGTTTGTTGCCATCAAACACACAAAAAGAGCCGGTAACCAGGCACCGGACCTCAGCCTGTTGTAGTACATCAGCCATAAGGCACTACCGTCTCATACGTTACAATGGCTCTCCTTCCACCAGCAGACTCACCCATGGTGACGTAGGGCAGTTTGTCAGTGGAGCCATGGGGGTAGATGCTGTACAGGTGGGGTCCATTGCAGTCGACCCCGCCCAGAACCAGAGCAGCACCAATGTGGCCCTGGTATCTAAGGACACAGGGAGAGAGAGAGAGAGTGTCGGTCCAAGCTGTCTGCCTCACGGGTCACCGTTGAACCTGTCTCACTCGCCACGGACGGCCGTCGTCACGGTTACAGGCGGATGACGGTCGCCACGGCGTTCTGGTACCTGAAGAGCATCTGCTTCAGCATGCGGTTGGCGGTGGCGACGCGGGGCAGCCTGCCCGTGGAGAGGGAGTGCAGCTCCAGGTTGGAGGAGATGATCTGGGTGGTCATCTCCGTGTCAGCCGCCGTCCCCGCGCCACAGCAACTGGGGACAGACCACGCCTTAAATAAGCATCACGCCACACCTCGGATGCGGCTCCTAGGCGTAAAGAACACCTGGCGGGCCGGTCAGTAAAATATAGCACCCGCGAGGAGGGTTGTAGGACACCACACCGCGGTACTGAAGAGAGGCGAGGGCAGTGAAGTCCAGGGCAGACGTATGGTAAAAACATGGAACCGTGCACACAGACATCTACTATGGCTCATTGGACTGGCAAGGAAGAGTCATGGTGGTTCAGACTTCATCCACTTCACAACTATAGAGCCTACTGTCCAATAATTATTTAGATCCCTTCAGCGAAAGTGTGCACAGTCGCAGGGTTTTTTCCCTGAATAGAAAACTCAAAGGCGACCGGCTCCACAAAACCTCAAACCACCTCTGAGTCAGCAGGGAGTTTACTTGTTTCATATTGGCAGTGTGACCAGATCCTTCCGGACGGATCCTTCTCTAGTCGTTCATCCGGCGGGTGTCCTTGTCACTACTGTTATCAATATCTTAGACTACAGTTCAACATTTATGAGGTTTGTACAATAAAATAAGCATGTACAGGTGCGTTTTGCCACATCTATTACTAATGGTTTGGCAAGGAACAACTCATTTCTAATGTTTCCAGGCATCAGAGGACCACAGAGTCACAAGGTGGTTTCAAATGGAGTGCTCCTGGCACATTGGCAGCTCAGATGATCAAAATATCAAAGTGTGTTAAGGCAACTAAACAAGCATATTTGTTTAGAAAGTACAGCCATTTCTTATTGATATTTAATAGTTTCGTATGCAACAATGCCTTTACAATCTACACAAATCGACCTAGATATTGAGACAATAAAAAAATGTATTAACCGGTTTTATTATTTAATTTGTTTATTATTAGTAACCTATATAACGGTCTAGAAAATACATGATATTTGTGGCCTTTGCAGCAACTTTTAACAAAAATACAAAAGTTGATACCATAACAATCCTCAACCAAATTTTTTTAAAGTGTACACAGTCATTAAACAAACTGCAAAATGTAATTAAATAAATACTTTTTTAATGGCCAATCCAGTAAAAGTAAGATTGGCCATCTATACCCGCCAAACAAAATTATAGCTGCTGTTGGAAATCATTCTTTGTTGAAAGTAACCCAACCTTTCACATCGAGCTGTTTCAGAACGCTGGGAGAGGATTAGGGTTAGATGTCTCGCTCAAAAACAGAACAGCATAATTTTCACCCTGCCAGCTCATGAACCCGATCGGTCATCTATTTGTTACTAATTAATACTGAATTCAAAGCATCAACCGCTGGTTACTGGTTAGATAAGCTCACCAAACTGCCACATTTGACACAACAGAGCTAAGTGTCTGCACCACTCAGGGAAAGACTAAACTACGCAGTGTTTCGAGCACCGTTGGGCACTACAACAAAGAAAATGGGATAAGAGGAACTTACTAGATGTTAGGGGAGATGTAGTGGATCTTGGAGCAGTTCTTATCTGCCACAATCATGCCCTCTGTGGCCCTGGTATCAGCACCAAGAACTATTCCATCCTACAGGGCCAAAGCAACTTCCAGTAATTAGCATTAAGAAATTACAATTACTACACAATTATCACACAAACGTTAAGTGTGGTAATTGACATTTGAAAAACAAACAGGCATTCAACAAAATAAATGACTGAAAAAAGTAAACAAATCAAATACCATTGCTACATACAAGGCTGTAAAAATTACAAATGTAAGAAAATTGAATAAAATAAATAAAAAGCAGAGATAACACCAAAAAATACCATGAATTATTCAGTAGTCTACTTTGAGCTTAATCAATATTATGGTAGAAGGTACAAGCAAATATAACACTACCTTAAAAACAACCCCACAAATGGTAGTCCCTGTTTTTCGGGCAGCTGGGACGCCTTGTCCTAATTTAGCGACTTCAAGTTCCAAGAACGCATTCCTAAAAAATAAATAAACAACAAAAAAAACTTGATCAGAAACACAAGTGTAGGCAATAACAAAAACGACACAACGTTTCGATTTAAAAATGGGGAATAAGTCATTTGAAATAATTTTGCAGAAAACGTTTTAAAACATTGACGGCTGATGTTTACTGGTCATTTTTGTTTGTTTTTACGCTATTAGAACAAGAAAACCATACTGCCGCTTTAAGAAATGTCGGATTGTTTACTGTTGTCTGATTGAAACGCCGACGTGACGTAAAACGTTCTTATTTCAAATGTTAAAACATATCGCCGATTTACAACCGACACTGTAATGTTATGTGTAAATGACATCTGTTGTAATGTGTGAAATAGGTATATCTTTTTTGTAAAAACGCGAGTTCGTGACGTCGCATTTTCAGTCACGCCAACACAAAACGCCGCTTAATTTAACAACTGTAATTCGTGAAGCAGAGTTTAAATGGCTAGGGCTCTTGTTTACGGCACGTGTCGCCAAAACTGTAATCTAATTTAATATAAAATACAAAACACAAGACTACTGATTGCTAACATTTTGCCCAGGTAAATCTTAAGTAGCATGCTCTAATTTGCTGCATCATCGGCGAGCCGGCTGAGGGCAAGACTACTAGAAATGAGAAGAATATCAAACTCGATCCACGTTTTTCAGACATTAATCCCCGAATAACAAACTTAGAAAAACGAATAAGGCTGGCATGTTTAACTAATTAGCGCTACAATATTACGATATGTCATTTTCCGCACTAGGACTGCTACTAGTGTAGCCAACAGATAGCCAAAACTTGGCTCGATATAGCAAGAATCATCGGCAAGGAGCAACAATTTAGCGGTTTACTTTAAGTCGGTTTTACGTATGAAAGATAAAAAAACGGGATTTTCATTGTCGTAGCCAACTAAATCCTGTGAACATGAACGTGTTTTTGTTTCATTCATTCATCACCTTCTAGAAAGCGTTGAGAAATGTCTGAGTCATTCAAGCAGGCCATAGAAATGATAGAACGCCCTAACATTAAATAACTCAACACAGAAACAATTTTTCGAAATTATTTAAAAACAGAAAAGTCACTGAACACGTGTGTATGCGCCGCAATATTTTAAATTCATACAGTATCCTTACCTCTTGCAATATTCGAAACTGAAACCTCCAAACGGTTGCTGGCACACTGACAGAGTCGCCATTTTTCCTGTTCTGAAATCCTGCTTCCCGGAAACGTGCCCCACTGAAAGCGGTGACTTCTCCCTGGGTTACACTGATAGTTCTCCGATATTCTTGAGGTTAACCAATTCTAATGTGTCCTTTTTCCCCTCCTGTTGTCTTGAATGGTCTTCCGAATGTAGACGTCTCCAATAATTAATTTATGGGATAATAGTCAACAGAATCGGTCAAACACATAGTGGCGTTATTTAGAATAACATTAGAATGTGTTGGTTGGTGTGGAGGGTTTTGGAGCACTTTAGAATCAATAAGACATATTTTCATGTTAGTCATCAATTGTTGGGGCATGCTGATGTGACAAAACAAAAACCATTACCAAAAGTGTAGTTGGAAAACACTGGGTTAACATGGCAGACTGTGAGACTTCAGAACCACTATCAGAATGTGATGAATGACTTTGTCTGCACCATCGGTCTTCCTACCCAGCTCCTGGAGAGCTACTATCCTGGTTGTTTCCACACCAATCAAGTTTAGCACACCTAATTCTAATAATTATACGGGTAATAACTCAATTAGGCTGCATATACATAGAGGTGGAGTGAAATCCACCAGGACAGTAGCTATCCAGGAACACGGCTGAAGGCCCCTGGACACATTCCTCAGTGAATATCCCCAATAAGCCCCCACCTCAAGAAAAGTCAATAAATTAACGTAAAAATAAACATAAATAAAGGTATTAACAAACAAATCTACAAAAGTTTCCCCCTAAAAACGGTTAGGCTAGCTTCTATATCTTACCACTGGAGGTCAGTATGTCCAAATAATGAATAATTATTGCCCTTCCAACAAAGAACTACAGACACACAAACACACACAAAAGTTCTGAAATGGTTCTTTAGCTGTCTCTGTTAATCCTTTGGGTAACCTTTTTGGGTTCCAAACTATTTTATTCCAGACAGAAATCCTTTAGGTTCAGGTTGACTGATGCTAGTTGCACTCAGAAACCTTTTGGGTTCTAAATGGTACTCAAAAAAAACAATACCCGGTAACAGATATTGTTCATCTATAGCATAGCCGAATAATCCTTTTGGAACTTTCTTTTTATCCGAGTATACAGCTTTCAAAACATTATACATTTATAAAAATATTATTATTTAAAAGAATCCAGAACAGAGTAACAAAGGCCTCAGTCAAAATTGCTCTGCTTGCACAGGCAGATCCATTCAGACTTTGTCCTACAAAAAGTTTTTTTGAACAATAAGATAAGCTTTGAAAAATATCTGATGTGCCTGGTTGAAAGACCAATCCGTGGGAGACCAAGATCATAATTGGACTGCACGTCTGAACAGAGCCAAAGTGCCAACAACTGATCTATTTCGATCTGCCAGTACCACAGACAATGTATGGAGCCTTGTGTGGACGCAGTCAAGGCCACTGGTGTGTGAGTGTGCAGCATTACATGTGCAAACAACGAGATGCACAGCATTAACCTGTTCTGCTGTATTGATCCTAGTCCGAAACACGTCCTCCTATTGCAAATGTACTCTTGCCCCTGAATCAGAATCAGCTTTATTGCCAAGCTGGTTTACTCACACAAGGATGTTTCAATGGTGTATTGGTGCATGACAGTAAACACAGTAAGTGGTAAAACACACAGTAAGTAGATAAAATAGCACAGTAAGTAAAAACAAAAAAGGACACAGTAAATAGAAAGCGTGTGAAAAACATCTACCAACGGTTTCTTCTAATAGCAATATTTGGTCTTTTGGATGTGACTCTGAATATTGCTAAAATGTTACAAACAAATTACAGATATAACACATTTGTAGACGATTGTCCTGATTAATGACCCTCTATTCTCTGTTAAAATGTACACACTACACATTGTTTTATCTATCTAAATCCAGGAGGGGGCAATGTGTGACAGCATTTCTACCGGGTTGTCTATGAGGTAACGTCTGTTTGCCCATAGTTCTCCCCCTGGATCTCCATCATAATCAGGGAACTGATTGATTTACCACTGTATAGGCATAGGTGCTTCTACTCTGTCAGGATAATTTTAACAACTCTGAGTTAGTCAAGGAACGATAATCAAACCTCCATTTGCTGTGTGGGAGAAAGACGCTTCCTATTTTATAGATCAACGGATTTCATGAGGCTCATTGTATTCCAGGAGTTAATATAAAATGACAAATAGTAATAATAATCATTCTGTTATAAAACTACAGCATTATAGTGCTTGTACTTTAATCAAGGGCTGAAATAAGTGCTGCAAATTCACCAAAGCAGCAACAACAAAAAAACTATAAAAATCATGAGTGATGATCGACAAGAGTTTCATGGTTCACAAAGGTCATGTGGTCAATGGTCCCATGTACCATGCACCTGTGGTCCCATGCACCTGTGGTCCCATGCACCATGCACCTGTGGTCCTATGCACCAAGCACCTGTGGTCCCATGCACCATGCACCTGTGGTCTCATGCACCATGCACCTGTGGTCCCATGCACCTGTGGTCCCATGCACCTGTGGTCCCATGCACCTGTGGTCCCATGCACCATGCACCTGTGGTCCTATGCACCAAGCACCTGTGGTCCCATGCACCATGCACCTGTGCTCCCATGCACCATGCACCTGTGCTCCCATGCACCATGCACCTGGATGAAGCAATGGCACCAGTTGTCACATTGACTTCCTAACATTCAGGCAAAGCCCAAAAGAGCAGGCTATGCCTTGTGCATGCCATGAAAAGCATGGACAACAATAATTCTGCAAGATAATTATGTTATTTTATAGATTAATTGTGTTTTCGTATGTATGTGTGTGCATGTTGTGGGTTAGGTTATACCATTGGCCAAAATATCCCCAAGTGTGGTTAAACAAAAAAGGCATTAGTAATTAGGTTTAGGAATAAGGTTATATTTTTGGGGTTAAGATTTCAGTGAGGATTAGTAAAAAAATTCTAAGGCAAACACTGACATGTTTGGGTTCTCATGTGTCTTTCTTTGACTCTCACTGGAATATTATAACATTTGTAAAAGAAGTTGTGACATTTCGGTGGTCCTCTCCAACAAATGATGTTTTTTGATAATTGGTGTTAAGGTGCGGCATTTGATTAAAGTTTGTCAAATCAATTTCGTGTCTGGTCAATTTCAGTAATCACTAGAGACCCCAAGGCATTTGTGGTACCACTATAAAGGTTGACCCTTGCATCCTTAAAAATAGCTAAGTAATATCCAATTTACAATTCATGTTCACTGTGCAAAAGGGGTGGAATACAAGGGGTTGAATACCATATAAATACAAGTCTGAAGGGCAAGATAAGACAGATGAAGCTCACTATTTGTGTGTGTGAGCGGGTTTGTATTGGCGTGGCCCAATGCATTTATGCATCTATGCAATATATGTTTTGTGTAACTATGTAGGTATGCAGTCTGTTGTTGAATGGATATTTTACAGTACATTGCGCGCATGGACTGTTTATTGACTATGCTCTATGTACAGAGGGAATCTTTGTGTCTCTTTTCATGTTCATTAACAACTCCTAGACTGCAGAGGACCTGGAGGGTTGTCATGGTAATACCACACAAAAGATGTTCGTACGTCTACTGCATACAGTCTAAAGTAGCGCGCTCGTCTCCTGGTAGATCTAGCACTTGTCTTGTCTGATTCTCTAACATATTCAGAAGCGCAAACAGACAGACACACACACTTCCAAGACAATTAACAAAGTATCCATATTGCTGTTTGTTATAGTGTGCTCCTGTCCTGTTTTGGCTCAGCAAGGTACAGCTGTAGATGCTTTATTTGATCCACCCTGCTGAACGAGAGATTTAAGGCAATGCTGTCAAATAAAAAGAGAGGTATTTCCTATGTGTGTAATGTCCGCTTCTACAATTCTAGCTAGATCTTTCCTTATGAAAGGGCATCGACCCCCACAAAAATGAGCAGTAAGTCTAATCAACATACTGGTTCACATATGCCTGTAAGATTTCTGTTCGTGCCATCGCGAACTGGCTCGTATTAGAACCCTACACATGTAGCAGGTCGTCTCTGCACAATGAACCTAGTGTTATAATGTGCTGTACAGGACAGACAGCCTCTTCCTCCCTGCCTTCCAATCTTCACAGCCCAGGTGCTGGACAGATAAGGCCTTACCAGAAGGCCTAAAAACACACACACACACACACAAACAAAATACACATTAACACCAGCGGCAGGAACAAACTTTGCTATTGGACAATGTTGGCAAATCTCTCCTATTAAAAACATAAAGAAATGTGTTACGCCAGTGTTCACCCTTCATTATCAGACAAAGCAAATTTCAGGTTGTTGACATTTTATCAAACTGATAGTTAACTGTCTTTGAAGACTGTACTTCTTGCATTGTCAAAATGTTTTGCTTATGGAATTTGTCAGATGTAACAGGACAGAAAATATGTTTTAAAAAAACACCTGTAAAACCTTTTTTCACCCAGAGCTATTTTAATAGTAAAAGTAGTATTGCTCGTTTTGTTCTTGTAGATGCAATTAAATTCACAAACTCCATTTGTTTTTTGGTTGGTCATCATGAACAACGTCGAGACAGTGAAAGACTGTAAATATAATATCAATATAACATTCTCAAAATAGACTCAGTTCACCTGATTAATAATTTAAAGTGTTGTCTATGTCAATTGTTAACAACTCTTGTTGTTGAAAGTGTTTTCAATTTTCATCCAGTTACCTTTGAATTGTGCAAATAAGATTTCAATTGAACCGGGAAATTATGTTTAAACAGCCTTAGAAGAGAAGTCAGTTTCTCCAAAGCAGGAAAGGGACTTTTCCTCTCTCTTCTCAGAGTGTATGGATCGGTGGACAGTTAGTGTGTGTTTGTGCATGTGACTCTGTACCTCTTTCCATTCCATTACTTGAATGCAAGTTTATTGATTCAACAGACTGTTATCCAGAGTGACTTTCAGAAGGAATTGAGGTCGTACCTTGCTCAAGGTCAAAATGTTGGCTATGTAGCTGAACCCTAACCTTTCAGTTACCAGGCGTAACAAAATCCAGAGTCCTCTAGCCTGTCATATTCATGTGGTGTTCCCACCCCATGTGGCAGCAAGGAGGCCTGCTGTGATTGCAGAGCCAGTAGGAAGGAGAACCGTGAGGACATTGTGTACATGGGGTTGTTTAAGGAGCGGAAATCCAGGGGGGTCTTGTCTGCCGGCCCCCACGCACTCCTCACCCCTCTCTCCTCCTCTCCCCCGTATACCCATCCACACACCTCTCTCCTCCTCTCCCCCTGTCTATCCCTCCTCTCTCATTTTCTCCTCCTCTCCCTGTCTACCCATACTCACACCTCTTCTCCTCTACTCTCCCTGTCTACCAACCTCACTCCTCTTCTCCTCCTCTCCCTGTCTACCCATCCTCACTCCTCTTCTCCTCCTCTCCCTGTCTACCCATCCTCACTCCTCGTCTCCTCCCCCTGTCTACCCATCCTCACACCTCTTCTCCTCCTCTCCCTGTCTACCCAACCTCTCTCCTCTTCTCCTCTATTCTCCCTGTCTATCCATCCTCACTCTTCTTCTCCTCTCCCTGTCTACCCATCCTCACTCTTCTTCTCCTCTCCCTGTCTACCCATCCTCTCTCCTCTTCTCCTCTATTCTCCCTGTCTACCCATCCTCACTCTTCTTCTCCTCTCCCTGTCTACCCATCCTCTCTCCTCTTCTCCTCTACTCTCCCTGTCTACTCATCCTCACTCCTGTCCTCCTCCCCCTGTCTACCCATCCTCACTCCTCTTTTCCTCCTCCCCCTGTCTACCCATCCTCACTCTTCACCTCCCCCTGTCTACCCATCCTCACTCTCCTCCTCCCCCTGTCTACCCATCCTCTTCTCTCATCTCTCACCCGTCCTTTCTCCTGGTTTAATTAGCTGGTGTGACCTGGCCCATATATGACCCCAGAGAAGGTGCTTGTTAATTCAGATTTACTACAGGTTATGAAGGTTCATCCAAAAAAGAGGAGGTGGTGGAGAGAAAGTGGGAGATATTTGTGATGGAAGAACAGTCAACAGATCTCATAGAGGGCAAAAGGATGTTACTGTCCCAAAGATTTAGGGAAACGGTCACTTATCCTGGGTATTGAAGACATTTGGAACTGGTTCAGACTCCAGCAGGTTTATTTATATCAGCAAGGGCAGTGCCACAGAGGCTGTCTCTGTGCTATAGTAATACGTTTAAGTATAAATAATTGGTCAATCAGTCAATTAACAACTGGATAATCCGGAGGCATGAAAAGTTAGGTGTACCACCCTG
The DNA here is from genome assembly GCA_016801125.1 of Novumbra hubbsi. Taxonomy (NCBI): domain Eukaryota; kingdom Metazoa; phylum Chordata; class Actinopteri; order Esociformes; family Umbridae; genus Novumbra; species Novumbra hubbsi. The sequence continues at coordinate 11,777 of JACXGK010003703.1, forward strand.
TTGATCACATGAAATGGCCGACCCCTTCAATGTGGACGTCACTGACAGAATTCATAATTTAACAATTATTTCCGCTAACCATCTGCTTGGGACCCAGGGCGGTGCAAGCTGCTTTTGAACCATCATGTCTTGTCGAGTTTCATCTGGTGTCCAGTATGCTCTCTCTGAACTCTTGGGTCCGGTTTGATCTCAGGATACCTGAGTGCAAGGACCTCGACGTCGCCGGGACAACCTTGGTCACCCGGTGACGCCCACATCCCGCCTGCCTGTCTATGCTCAACCCCTCCTCTCATTGGTTGATTGAGCCTCATCTAGAAATTAAGGGTTGGGATTTCTAGAAATGATTGAAATGTATTTTGTGCTTTTGGATAGGTTGTACGCAGATAACCACACGAGGACACGGCCAGATGACAAAAGTAGGAATCTGTCGTTGTAGCCTTGCTCACGCCCCTTGAACCTTATTGCTCCTGTAAGTTGCTCTTAGAATTAACAAATTACTGAAATGTAAATTCAATAACAACCAGAATGACTTTGTCTCTCCTGTCGGGATACAACAAGACTATAATCTTGATTTGCACACCAATCAACTGAGGGGAGAAGAACAGATGAATACTGGGTGAAGGGAAAAACAACACCTTTGTGACTATATAGAGAGCATTGGAGAGAGGTGTTCCACATTTGAGGCAGAAGATCATGAGATTACATTTACTAAATGAAAAAAAAAATTAGGTTTACTCCTTTTTGGTACTTCCAAGGCACTCATTATAAAATTGGCTAAACTCCAGCCAGCACCCCTGAGTTATGTCAGTCATAAATATACTGTCCTTATTAACTCCCTACACAGAGAAACTGGGAATTTCTATCTGAGCATGATGTTTCCCTCTGGGTAATTGGTTCTGGGATTTGTATTGTTCAGGACTATATAGTGTAATGTACTGTAACATCGGGTTGGTCCAGGAATGTGAACTGGTACCTCATGTGATGCTGTGGCAGCGTTTTTAATCCCACTGGCTCATAAGGTCTTTCAGCAAGCGCTCCCTCCATCTTTGCACACTTTCCTGTCAATTAACCATTTTAATACCTAAAAGTATATATTTACTCGGGCCGATTTAGGTCCCCAAAAAGGTGCTTTGTGACCTAAATGCATTCATTTATTACTAGATGTTTGCTGTGCTGAGAAAAACAATTGGCCCATGACGATATTAAAGAGTTTCTTCTATGAAGGCCAGATTTACGGTGTGCTGCAGACATTTCTGTCCTTCTGTCCTTCAAGAGAAACTCCCAAGGTCTGTGGAAGTGGCCATTGGGACGGCAAGATTTTATGAAGAGTCTTGGTAGTTCCCAATGACTTCTGTCTCACAATGACGGAGCCCACTGTGCTCCTGGGAAAAGATAAAATCTCTAGCTTTTTCATATAACTAATCTATGCATTGACGCAGTTGGTCATGGCTTGATTACTGACCAGATATGCAAAGTGTTAGTCCTATTGTTAGTCCTAGTGTTAGTCCTAGTGTTAGTCCTAGTGTTAGTGTTAGACAAGATATATGTGGGGCTAAATAATGTACAATCAATTGAATTTGCCACAGATGGACTCAAATCAAGTTCTAGAGACTTGATCTCAGTGGTGAATAGAGTGATACCTGGATACATGGAAAGTGATTAGGCCTGGATGCATCCTGAAAGACCCGGTATTCAGGAAGATATCGGGCCATGGTGAGGGTTCGGTTACCCAACAATGGTGAGTCAGTCTGGCTCTGGTACGGTCACAGTGTTCTTATTGAAGCCCACACTGAAGGAGACAAGGTAACCGATCCATCATGGGTCTTGCATGTTTTTCGGACAGACCCTTGATCATAAAGCTGCAGTCTTGGGTCACAGGTCTTAAGGTGCATGAAATAGGATATCTGGTTGATGCGGGCAAATACTGGGAAAAAGCCCTTGAATAGTGGTCTTCTTTAATCTCTGTATGTCAATGTCTAGATTTGATATACAATGACTATGGGGTTAACGCTTACATTTTAGGGCATTTTCATCCATACTGGATTAACCACTTGGAAATATCAATGCATGTTATAAATGGTCCCCAATTTTTGAATGTCAGCAGCATTTAGACAATTGGCTTTACAGCTGTTTCACTTTTGGGCAGGTTTGTTTCTTTGCAACAGAGAGCCTTCAACGGCCAGTGTTGGCATTTAGAGTCTGTCACTAGTGTGTGTGAAAGCAAACTAATCCTGCAGACAAAACTGTTGGACATAGCCAGAACACAAGGCAAGTCAAAATCAAGAGATTCATACATTCAGAAGAAGGAATACACTTGTAAGGTCAGCAACGGAAAAATGACCTGCTAGATCAAGGAACATCTACACAGACAAAAGAACGCTGACTGTAAAGCAGAAAAAAACACAAAGAACCTGTCTGACTGTTTAGGTACCTTTTCCGGGAGGTAGGACGGATGTCAGCCACTACCATCAATGGATAAGGAACTCCGACTGACCAACAGATGAGAAGATCTCTGTTTAAAATCATTTTTGAATCCTTGTTGTGGTAAGTTGATATCCATTCATCCATACCTCTCGCTGGAACGGTTTGCTGTTTGTACACGTTAAGCTCTAGAAAAAGTTAAGAGACCACTGCACCCTTTTGTTTTCTTCCCCCAAAAAGTTAAAAAGGAAAATTTTGAGTGAACAGAAGGGTTCTAGAGGCCACTGCAAATTGAACCCTTCTGTTACTCACTCAAAACTTTCATTTTCAAAATTTTTTGGGAAGGAAAGAAAAATTTGCCATGGTCTCTTATATCTTTCCAGAGCTGTACTCGTATTTTATTGTATTTTGGTTTTATGGTAGAAGAGAGAAACTGGGAAAGACCATGGGGAGTGTCTCATGTAACATCAGTGGGCTGGAATCTAATGTAATAGACTGTTTATCAGAGCCGGGGGGGGGGGGGGGGGGGGGGGGGGGGGGAGGGGGACAAGGCACGTGGGTCTCTGTGCCCACATGGTGGGGACGGGACCAGTGCCAAGCCGATGCCAGCTGGAGGGCGAGGTCATTTAGAAAAAAGGGCGAGGGGCGCGGGATCAACTACATCCTCCCGAATCAAAACATGTCCAAAGGACCATGTTGATTCGCCTAATTAACCAGGAGTGGGCGAACGAATGGGTTTAAGTGTCACCGGAGGGACGGCGGCCTAGAATGGAAAAGGGCTATCGTGTTCAGGCTTTAATCCAGGAAGTGTGTCAAGGGGATATTTTTCTTATCACCCTCCTGCCATTCTACCTGATCCTTTATTTTGTCTTTTCTTCCATTATTGTATCCATGTACGACATCCAGTTGATCGATTGAATCGTTTCCAAATGTGTGTGCTGCCAAATTGTCTTTGCGTGCCGATCTAGGTTAAGCCATGTTTAGGGAAAGAGTTTCCAAGCATTATGTGCTACAACCAAGTTCACACAGTTTTCTTTGAAAATAATCTTAAAAGATCTATAAAAAGATCTTGCTGCTTTCACAAATAAATCCATATTTTACGAGAGTGAGCCCTCATCAACCCCAATACAAACATGGATCCTTCAACTTATAACAGTTTAAAAGGCCACTCAAACGTACAAGGGCGGGATGAAGGGACATAGCATATCTGAGAATTGATGGACATAAATAAATCTGGGACTAAGACTGATAATGCGGTATATGAAATAAAAGCATATCTTCCCATCCTGGCTTGTTGGATCCAACAAAGCCTCTGACCTCATGCCCCCATTGTGGTGGAAGATTGTTACAGTACACGTACGCTGTTTTAGTCACTTTGGCACGGAAGTTCTATTTCTCACACAAAACATGTCACGCAGGCAATTTTGTTTTCGGTCAGGGGTCAAGGTAAAATGTGTAACAAGCTAGGGTCAAGGGTCTCACTCAGGTCTGCACCAGGAGCGCCCCCATTGTGTCAACGCTAGCAGCGCCATCACCCCTGCACAGGTACACGCTACAAAATGTGTTGACTTATGCATTCACGTTTTTAAACCTAGGTAGAATGCAGCTGCTTGCACATGGAATGCAGATCTTAAGAGATGGCTCCGCTTTCGACTAGTTGACTAATTGGAGCAAGTCTCAGCAACACTGTGAACAGGCGCTTTTTTATTTGAGCTAATTTCCTCCTGCAACTGGACAATGACCCAAAGCACGTTGAAATATCTTTTGAATACCTCAGCAAATTGACAACTAGAATGCCAAAAGTCGGTTGTAATTGCTGCAAATGGATGGAGGGCTCTGATGAAGTTTTGAGGGACAATTATTATGTCAATTAAAAATAATTATTTCTACCCATGTCAACGATTATATTTCCTATTTATTTTGCAACAATTCGCATTCAAACTCATGTATTTCATGTATGTTTTCATGGCCAGGAAAGGACATTTCTAAGAGACCCCAAACTTTATAACGGTAGGGTATACTGGGTTGTTTTGTTACAGGAAAGAAACTAATTAGTTCATTTTTCCCACACCATTGAATTGACTCGGTTTGAGAAGAGGAAACCTGTATTTTTACTAACTCCATACAGCTGACTCCATTGACAGAACATGAAGTCATATCGCCAATGCTTTGCAATGTGGGTGTTATTATGGTATTGTACATGCATCACAACACAGCATGTGTGTGTGTGTGCTGAGAGGTTCAGAGCATGAGTGCCTGAGCTTTTGGCGTACTCTGAGATAATTTGCTCTGATTTTGAAATTCTTCAATCCTTTGACCTTGAAATTGTATCTATAGTTGGAGGAAATCAATTATTTATGACAGTAATGTTTGCCAACACTGTTGTTTGGAAAAATGACCCAGGGTGATACGATGTCTAAGGAAGCGTAATATTCTAGTTACTAATTTTCTGCTGCTACTGGATAAGGTCATTAAGGAGAATGTACAGTTTTGTATCCATTCAGCTTGGTTTCAGTTAATATGTGTCTTATTGTGATTCTTTGGAAACTTACTACTTTTGTGTCTTGTTCACATTAAGGTTGTACAACTAGTGAATTATGCTTGCAGAAAACATAGAGCAATACAGAATATTAGTGAAAACAACGTGGAATATTGAAGGGGGGATCCATTTGCAACCCCAAATTCTACATTTAAAAAGTTCTTGTCAACTATAGTTATGGAAAACTTGTTCGGACATTCAGCGCTGTTACATTTATGTGTGTCGACAGGGCTAACTGATTATCTTTTTGATTTTGAGTTTTGTTCAGAAAACAATTTACTGAAAACAAAAAAACTTTGTGGATTGATGTGTTTGTTTTCATTTTGTTTGGTCGATATGGTTAGGTAGCAAGATTCACACATCGTAAAGAACTTTTTTAAGAGCAAGTAGTCTTTACCCAGGCAGAAGACAGTAAGGCTGTGGCTAAAGCAGTTTGAGATTATTTGATGGATAGATTTGGCGTCTAGCCACTGTACAAATGAAAAGGGTATCAGAGCTACTTTACCCAAAAGGCAATACTACCTCTGGACCAGCATGTTGTCTATATTCTTTGAAACATCTGTAGCTAGGTAGCTTGCAAATATCAGCCTCTAAGTAGTTTCTTCTAAAATCCTTTACAAAACTGTAAATTGGAATCTCATAATTTTAAACATTGTCAATTTTGCATCTATAGTTCATAGCTGGCTGAATCAAGTTGCTGTGGCAACCCAGGAGGGTTCCTGCAATGGAGACGAAGCAAAATCCTGCTTTGCTTCACGGTAGGAAGATGAGATTTCCGCCACACATATTTGCAATAAGCGTTGAAATATTCTCCAAGACAGGTCTCACAAATCCAACAACGAGTTTACGCAGAGTTTAAAAGAGTCAAAAAGTAATACAAACTAAAAAGTCTATACCAAGTGGTAACATAAATAACATCCAGAAGAATGTCCGTGCATGGCTCACGGCCCACGGTATAAGAGAACAGCATTGCTCATGCACATGGGAGGTTTTTCTACGCACGTCATTGTCATACGGTGACACGTGCTTCCCTCTGGCACCTCGAGCGGGCATAATGACTCTGGAGTGGGTTCCTCGGAGGGGGGCACGGGCTAATCGGGAGGCAGGCGCGTGGTGAACAGGAAGAAAGGGCCCCGTATTTCTGTGGTGAGGGTAGCACTGTTTTCAGGACCCTGGAAAACATCAGCCACTCATCTGCCCCCCCCCCTCCCACTCATCTGCCCCCCCACCCCAACGACATCACTCTGTCTCCAGTTAACACAGGCACAATTACAGAGCGATAAAGGACACTTTTCTCTTAATTGCCTGCTGACTTTTTCCTCTTTCCCTTTCTGTCACTCCTACAGGCGCTATATTTGAAGGTTGG
>JACXGK010003703.1:18202-43314 GCA_016801125.1 Novumbra hubbsi
AGGCAATATGTTGAACCCCCCCCCCCACCCGTTTTAGTCAGAATGGTGTGTGCTTGTGTGAATGAACAGATCAGTTGGCTGTTGTGACTACAGATTTGACACACCCCCCCAACACACACACACATCCCGGGTGCAACACACACCTAAACATGAGATGGGACTCACCTGCTGTTTGGGAAGCAAATGTTCCCTGTGGCGTCTAATGTGTTTTGGTGGGGCGGGTTTCTTTCCTGTCAAACAATCTCTTGCGCTGCTGTATATTATTTATTCAGTGGGTTTTCTTTCAGTAGTCAGATGAACTCTTCCTTCGTGTTATTGCATCACACGCGTGAAGGTACATGCTTGGCTGGGTTTGGCTATTGGTCAGCTCACCTGACCAGATTCCATGACCGGGCGGCAGAATAAAAACTCACGTAATTCCGTCCCTGAGCAAGTTAACTTTAATTGTCCACATGTTCATGAGTATGTGTTCTCAGTCATACCTCCCTGGTAACAGTAGGAGAAAGGAAATCAGACAAAACACAGCTGTACCAGCGTTTGAATCCATCCCAGATAAAGGGGCAGATGAGTGTAGACATCAAGCGCACAACCTTATATACAGTGAATATGAATCATCTGAAATTGTTGTACTTGTAAAAACAAACGCATTGAAGTTGGCCTTTGTGGCTGTCATCAAACCAGCATTAGTTAACATAAAAAGAATACTTATCTTGTTGGTCCAGCCGGGTCTGAGAATCTACAACTTTCTCTCAACAACATCATTTATTTTATGTTTATCTCTCTTTCTATGCACACATTTTTAGGAACCAGACAAACAATAGCATCGTGTACACAATACACATAATATAATGACCCTTCAATAGGTAGAAAATAAACTATATAAATATACTGTTTCTGTAAAGATATCCTATCTTTATTTTAGTTTATGTACTAAACTATAAACAACGGAAATAAACTGTGAATGCAGTGTTCCTTCAGTCCATTCTCTTGGTAGGCTAAGATGCTATGATCTACAACCCTTGGGATTCTTTACAAACATGTTGTTGGGTTTTGATCCACCAAACCTTCTGAGCATTTGGGTTTCACAGAGATGGTTTACATTCCTGGATGTGTTGGGGTTCCAAAAAATGATTGATAGTCAGCTGATCTCACGATCACATTCACCCATTCAAGTGGCCCAGAAACAGAGGCAGCGAAGCACATCTGCTTACGAAGAGCCTGTCCGTTCAGCTCTTGATCTAACAGTAGATGTTCCACTGCCCTGGAACATACGCAATCAAACCAGAGCAAGATCTCTGTGAAACCTGAGATGTGCAGAATGTCTGGCAGAACAATCTGTGAAAGAAATTTGATTTGTCCACACAAGTGAGGATCAGGCATCAGGATTTTAAAGTCATTGGATGTGCAAGTGTAATGCTCGAAGGTTTCACCTCAGCAGCAGTTTAGTAACGTTCAAACCCAGTTTAAACAAATTTTTGCAGAAGTCATCACTACAATGGTGGCCAAAACAATTGTGTCATCTTTGCATTATCAACTCTTGTGGTATGGTTGGGTGATGCGCTCAAATGTAAAGCTAACTGGAGCAAGTTAAAAATGAACACCTGGAAGAATATCCCTTGGTATACATTACATCCCTCACTTATGCCTTGCCAAAGGAACCAATCCACTTCATCCAATTGACATGAAAGTCTTTTATCCAGTGTTAAAAAGTTAGCTTTTATTGATTTTAAACAAAAACAATCAAGCACAGTCAGAACGATTAACCGAATATATAACATACCGTAGGCCCTATTCAAAACTGAGGTAAGTTGACTTAACATGGTTTTCAGCCACTGGTTGTAAATGTGGTTGGTGCTGAGACAAAAAAAAATTATGTTCTGCATCGTTTGTGCCCCACGTAATCGAAACCAATCACTTTCAAACTTGGAATTTCATGGCTAACTGAGGTGCGATGGTGATTCTACTTAATGATCATGTGAAAATCAGATCACACAATCAGGTTTAAAGACATTTAAAGACTTCATTAAGTCAAAGCATGTTGTCTACTTATCTCAAGTCTGAATCAAGCCCCATGTGAATTAACCAGAAAAACAGACAATAGAGATCACATGATTATTGTGTCGAGATCACATGATTATTGTGTCTAGATCACTCCAGAAAATCAACCCAGAAAACCTTTGCCCTACTTAAAGGAACAATCAGCAATTGACACTGTAACAAAGCTGCGTTCCTGCCACTGTTTCTGTAAAAAGCAGCGGGTTACCAGGGCAATGGCCCAAACATAGTGTCTTCACAGGGGAATGGGATTCCTAAGTCTTTGAAAGACTGGATGTGTCAATTCCCAAAACAGCATCTCAGAAGCAACTTTTATTGTGAACCGCATATTTGAATGTATATATTTGAATGTATATATTTGAATGTATATACTTGAATGTATAAAAACAATTGTGGGGATTGTCATGGATACGCGGTAGATGATTATTTTTCTTTCAGTTCTTTATGTTCATTATAGTAAACGTCATTTCCATACGCAAAGAACTCATACCCACACAATGGTAATTGTGCGCAACACACACATGCACCCATTCACACACACCCACACACACTTACACACAAACACACATCAGATAAATATACAATAATACACTTTTTTGCAGAACCACAAGTAATAGCTTTGAACAGTAACATTCAATGTGTATAATGGCTGCATCCAACTGCTAATAATTACGATTCCATGTTTTATACATTGCTCACTGTATAACATGTACATTTCTCATGTTAATCACTGACATTGACGATGTATCTACAGGTGAGAGAGAGCGAGAGTGAGAGAGGTGAAGAGACTGTTTTATAAAATGTTAAAATGGACTCCATTGACATTCAGTATTCAGTTCCACTTTTAATTTAAAGTATTCAACATTGTAGGAGCAGAACATTTGATTGACTATTCAAAACAATTCTCTCCTTACACCAGGGGAAATTCTGGTTATATGAGAATGCACTTCGAATGCGAATAAAAGAGATTCTGATTCTTCAGTGTTTGGATTTAATAAACTATGTTGTTGAACTTGGTAGAAAAAAAAGCAATTAAATTCCAGTGTTTTCAGTAGTTAAAAACTACACCACTATACTGACAAACATTAGCCACTAGAAATAAACACAATATTTTGTTTGCAAAACTAAAATATGGGAATAATAAAGCATCACTTATTTTTTGTTTTTCACAGGATAAAATCTCTCTTGTTTTTAGTAGGCTAAGTGAAAAAAACTCAGACAAAATTGATCTGTCCTCGCATATTTAGTGTATGACACATCGGCTAATTTTCACACATTTTCAAAGTCACATCAGTTCAGCAACTTCTTTCAGCGTGAATTAATTGGCAGATTGTTAAGCTATCTTTTGAAAGTAGCTTCCCCTACTCTGCGTTTCTTTACCTTGTTGAATATGTCATTGTCCTTTAGTCTGTCTATGTGTGTGTGTGTGTGTGTCGGTCTGTGTGTGTGTGCAGTCAGGAAATAGTAAATACGTGGGTGTACTATGCGGCACCTCTTTCATTCCAAGCCTTCCCGCTCCTCACTGTTGTATCCTCTACACACACACTAGATATATGCACATGGATATACACACAGAAATATTCTCCTTTTCACCATAAAGTCTGGCAAAACCCCACTAAAAAGCTACATACATGCACACAAACCCAACACTTTTCTACTTGATCAGTTTCTAAAGAGATTCACAAAGATGTTGTCAGAATTCATTTCACACTCTTGTGTTTGTGTGTGTGTGTGTGTCTATGCACATGTGCCCTGTGACCTTTCTGTCGAACTGACTTCATAACTGGTGGTAGCAGGATCCTTGATGACAAACGGGGAGCCAGTGTAACTCACCTCTACTGAGAATTAAATTGCTTTCTCTCCCAACACCCCCCCTCTCCCCCCCCCCTCCCTCTCCCTTTCTTTTTCAGTGTCCCTAACCTCAGCTCCATTCCCTTTTGTGTGTCTGTATCAGCCCATTCACCACAGACACACTCCCATTCACAGCCCAAGTCTCTGTTGTTTTCTGTTAGAATATCTCCCTTTAGATTCTCAAAGTTGAAACAAAAACAAATCTAAGGCAACAATTACCAAGATCAGCAACGTTAAATCACAAAATCTTTCAAATACAGACAGAAAAAGATGAATACAAAAAAAGAAAAAAAAGAAAAAGTTAATAGTAAAAATTAAATTGGTTACCGCAAAATGTTCATGGTAGAATATAAATATCTTAAATGAGTCAGTCTTTTTACAATACATGAGCATAGACTGCTAGTGCTAGACACAAATAAGGAATGTTTTTTTAAAGGAAAACAACACTGTCAATGGGGTTACATCAATCTAGCTACTAGCACACTAGGCTACATTAGCATGCTAAATGTAAACATAGCATAGACTCCTTCAAGTGGGCTATGACCAGCTGACATTGTTTCGTGATTGTCATTGGCTAATTAACTGTTACCTTCTACAATGAATGAACCAGAATGAAGCGTATTTAGAAGTACACTTATATTTATTTGAAAGTAATTAATTATGCTTGGTAGAACAAAAGTGCTTCAACACTGTTTTTGCATGCTCCTTGGGGTTTCAGGCTAGGTGTTTTTGTAAAAGCACTTCGTGACAACTGCAGATGTAAAAAGAGCTTTATAAATACATTTGATTGAAAAACTTGGTCTTGAATGAATCAAGTTAATCTGTTATCAGCATTACCCCCATAGGGAATCAAGATGAGTGATTGGAATCTCCTTCACAGATGATATAGAGATTATATATGTTAATATGTCTTCGCTAATCTCAGTGCAATGCTTTCAATGTACCTAAATATAAAATGCAGATAAATGAGGTCTCTAACACTGAATAACTCCATCCTGAATAACGTGTCTTCAAATGTGCATGTAAGTGATAATTCACTCTCTGGAGGGGGTAAGCAAATCTCTCCACCAGCCAATCCCACCTGGTGGTGAACCTAAAGACACATTTCAGAATACGGACTGGTTTCAAAAGTGATTCTGTCAAGCTGAAACAAGTCCCTAAAAAATATTTACTATGTCATGTAAGTGTTGATATGTGCACCACATCATTAAACCACGTCTGTTTTAAAAATGAAATTCGGGTACGATAGTGATCCTAATTATTGACTCTGCACACAACAAATAACACATCCAGCCCAAGATGGGAGGTTTCAAAACAGAATACTGCATCTTTAAAATGAGTCCCGTCCGCGTTCTGGGCACACGGCTCTAGAGAGGATCGAGGTGTAGATTGACCCGACACAGTCACCGCTGTGGGACAGGACGGGGTGATCTCTCTGTTTTCTGACCATTTTCAGACTTCATCTCTCTACGGACTACCACACACCTCCTTCCCCTGGTCGACACACACACATACACACGCTGGCATGCAAGCATCGTCAAGTGCACGCCCTTTTGGCGTGTAACATCTCGATGAGCAAGTTGTTGCAGGGCACCTCTCCGCTCAGGTGCTTGTAGCACAGGTAGTCTTCCGCCTGTGCCGACAGGGCCTTGAGCTCCGGCAGGCGCAGCAGCAGCTGGCTGAACTTGTCCAGGTACTGGGGGTAGGCACACAGCGTGTACTCCAGCAGAGCCCCGTTGACTTGCTCCTGGACGCCCTCCACAAACGCCTGGTTCTCCAGCAGCTTCACGTCTGCGGGAGAGGAGAGACACCGCTTGAATACCGATTGACTGAACGCCGGGGTATATCGGGCCGCACAGCGGTTTGACAAAACATACATTGTTATGGTCTCAATTACATCGGAAACCAGCTCATATTAGCTGTGAGTACAACCATTGTGTGGTTCTTAAGAACAGAGCTCTACTGTGGTATATTGGCCATATACCATAACCCTTGTGCCACATTTCTTAGGTATATCACGGCCCTATACCAGTTTGCAAGGATGTGGAGGGCTAAGTTACTGCAATAAATGATGACAAAAATGTGAGAAACAAAATGTAATAGACAGATGACATGCAGGTGTCTTTGTTGGGTGCGCTGCTGCCACCATCTCCATCAGTTAGTAAGCCGGCGAGGTGGAACGCCGGAGAGGAAGAGGGCATGCAGCGCCACGCAGAGCAGCAGTCACAGAAACACGGGGACCTTTAATAGAATCTTGACATTCCTTACTTCTACATATTCTTCACATATACTATCACTAGAATTGTCACCACTGTTTCCACCCAGTGCAACGATAATGCTGTTTAACGTAAGTGCGTTCATGCGGGCTGCTGTACAAACCACATAAAAGCATAGCTTCGGTGCAAGCTTCGATTAGAGGGAGACAATAGCTTGCCATCTTCTCAGATAAGCTCCTTTCAAGGGGCTCATCTATGGAGCATCAATGGGGGGGGGCGACACTCACAATTGTACCAAATGTCGTTGAAAAAATATGTTCATTACGGCTCAAAGGTGAAGCGAAGGTTTCCCCTACAAAATGAGAGAGAGGAGGATAGGGTCTAAAGAATGCTACCCGACCGAGAGGGAGATTAGGAGAGAGGAAAGAGAGAACGAGGCGAAGAGAGAAAGAGGGTGGGAGGAAGAAATAGAGAGAGAGAGAGACGTAGATACAGGGAGGCGAAGCAGACATAAGCCTCTCAGAGCCCACACAAACATCCACACTCGGCGCGAACGCCGAGGCCCTCTCAAGCACTCTCATTATTAAAAGCAGCTTTTGTTCGCGGCGGGCTTGCACTAAATTGCAACCGCTTTGGGGGAATGTAGACGATAAAATGCAATTTTCCCATCTAGCGAGCGCAGCGGATCCTGGTCGTGTGTCTATCTGGAGAATGAGCTATGTGGGGGTCAATCCATTAGGCCTCTATTGAGTGTGGTGTGCAACAAGGGTGACGCCTGTTGCCTTTGTAAACATAGTCTATTCAGGAGGGCCTAATTCGAATTAAGCCCATTACCTGCGCCAAGCACCACTGCGTTTAGACTAATCATTTAGATAAAGGGGAGAATCTGCCAACACGCTTAAATCCCACCCTATCAACATAGCGTCTTGCTTTTGAGAAATTAATTGCATTGGATCAAATTCAAAAGGGAGAAATTGCGGGTTATGTTTTTGAAATGTGATGAATGAGGTGAGGTTAAAAATACAATTTGGGTCATTTAAACCCAATAAGAAACTAGAATCTCATTTTAGTTTTTTTTATCTGACAAATTATGTAATAGTACTTAATTAATCTACCCTCTACACATTAATTAAACCAAATATATTTACCAGATGAATACAAAAAAACACACACAAAAAACATAAATCTGCAACTCACTTGTTCTAAAATAGATGAGGAACCTGAATAATTCTAATATTATTTTCCCCATGGATAGATAAACATATATATATCTACAGTCTTTGACTTCCCTAATCTCCCATTTTGGACTGGATGTGTAATTTGTTGTTATGCAGGAATTATCTAACAAATACAATCACTCTCATACCTAAGTTAGAATTTAAATTCTAAGTTTGAAAAAGCAAGAGATATGACAAAAGACATATGGCACTGTGTCATCACATACATTACATTTTTCAGGTACCCATTTGACCCGACCGAGCCACTTATACAACTAGTGGCCAAAATCCCAGAATGCATCTTTAATCCTTTAAATTTAGGATGATCTAATTCCGGAATAAGAAACGTATCAAAAAATGTTATGTCTTTATGTTTAGTTAAAATAAAATCACTTAGCAAGCAGTTATATGTAGACATTGGCTCACAAAATGGTCTCTAACTTAATACTTCACACTGATTTCCCCTAGTTCATCACTAACTAGTTGTTGAACTATGCCTTGAAGAATTGCACCTTTATATATATAGGGGGCAGTGGTTAAAGTGTTAGTACTGACAAGGTGAATAAGTGTTGCCCTTAAGCAAGGAACTTCAACCCAATTGCCCCTGTCTGACTCCAGATACATTTCTATAATTTGAAGGTCATCCATCAGGTTCCCCTGTTTTCAGACTCACCAGGGTTGAAGAGGATGAGGAACTTAAAGCAGGCGATTTCTCTTCTGTCAACCTGTAGAGTCTGTAGTTTTTGCACTAGCTCCTGTCCTCTCTGCACCAGGCTGGTGAGAGTAACCCCTGCCTGGGATGCTATGGACGCCATCTCAATCTAGACCACAAAGTAGAGAATTTCACAAAGTTCTTAAAGGTCCTTAAAGGTATAATCAGTGACATTCATTAACCATCAGGAACGGTTTGAGTGTGTGCTGCTCTTACCTCCTGCCCAGTGACCAGTACCACACTTTCCTCCTTGCCTTGTTGGACCTGCCTGGAGAGGAAGTCCAACACCAGCAGCTCGCTCCAGCAGTTGTGAAGTAGCTTCATTTGATCTCCTACCTGAGAAAAGAGGCAACGGAATTTATAAAGCAGTAGCCAGGAGATTCTGTGCATTTCTATATAAGAAGCTACCAGACGTCAACCCCATCAATAGGAGATTGGAAATCGAACCCCACCAACAGAAGACGTCCTGCCCCACCAATAGAAGATGTCCAACCCCACCAACAGGAGATGTCCAATCCCACCAACATGAGATGTCCAACCCCACCAACACTGGATGTCCAAACCCACCAAAAGAAGATGTCCAACCCCACCAACAGGAAATGTCCAACCCCACCAACACTGGATGTCCAAACCCACCAAAAGAAGATGTCCAACCCCACCAACAGGAGATGTCCAACCCCACCAACACTGGATGTCCAAACCCACCAAAAGAAGATGTCCAACCCCACCAACAGGAGATGTCCAACCCCACCCAGGAGATGATTTGTCCTCTGGGTGTCCTTCCGCTAGGGATGATTCCTTTTGTGTATTTGCTAAGGTAAATGCCACAAAGCGCAGAGAATACAATAGCAGACAAAATAATTAATAATAAGTATCCATGGCAGTGAATGCTGTTTAGCGACCACGAAACTCACCACATGATGTGACTGCAAGCTCGGTTGTTTGACAAACTTCAACATTCTTTGGATTCAGTTATGTCTATCATCTCATGTAAATGCACTAGCCAGTCACAGAAACATGTCAACATCACCAGGAGATGCCTACACACTGCGTGTGAAATGTAAACTCACTAGATAGACGGGTGGCAAATAAAAGGGAAAATAAAACACTTACAAGTGTTCACACCGCACCTAGCCTGAGAGCCTCCTAAGCGCTGGGTTAAGAAAGATTTTGGCCCAGGGCATATTTTGAAGTTGGCTAGCACCACCCTTAGCTTAGGGCTTCACATTATTTTCGAACTTGTCAAACCGTTCAGTGTCCCCTCGCTCCCTGCTCTATACCTCTATAAATGCAACACAGAGCATGACAGGATGTCGCTTAAAAGTATCATACAGTACACCTGTATGGATAATTTAGTTCTGTCCCTCCACTCATTCAATCGGGTTCTTCCTTTAATTTGTCACTTGTCCGTACCAAACGGTGTACAAACAGAACCCCATTGGGAACACTTTTTAGTCCGGGTTTTCTGTTGCCATGGCGAATGGATGCTCGTTAGCACTAAGTCGCGCTCTCTCCTGGCGAGGTCACATTCTCAATACATTTGCGGTAGCACAGCGAGTTCTTCAACAGCAGATTTTTTGGGTCAACGCGAATACCAAAACTTGCTATGCACACTCCACGAACAACACACCATGTGCAGATAATGACGTGAATGCCGCTAGCATCCTGAATGTAGTCTGCTCAATGATGGCGGTGAACAGTGGAATCTGATACTTCTAATTCCCAGCCAATGAAAACGACAAGAACCTTGGGATTTTTTATAGGCTTTCTTGCCTCTCAGCCTGCCTCTGGCCTGGCTCTGGCCCAGAAGCATTGACTAAAGAGGTCCCTGAACAAGTTGTTGCTGTGATTATTAAGTCACCTGGGAATTACATTCACACCATACATGATGCTAATGCACAAAATCTGAGGAACACCAAAGTTATTCTGTGTAGCGGATAATGTAAATTCACGAAGATAAGGTTTTACTACTAGTATGCTGGACAACCTATTCTATAGCAATGGTTTCCAACCTAATTTATAGAAAATAAGTGTAGCAAGGC
Organism: Novumbra hubbsi; assembly: GCA_016801125.1. Taxonomy (NCBI): domain Eukaryota; kingdom Metazoa; phylum Chordata; class Actinopteri; order Esociformes; family Umbridae; genus Novumbra; species Novumbra hubbsi. The sequence continues at coordinate 28,296 of JACXGK010003703.1, forward strand.
ATCAGTTGAATACCTAGTTTAATACATTCAATACATTTAATACATTCACTCAAAAATATGGAGCCCTCGTGGGAAAGTTTGAGGACCCCTGCTATCTACGTCAGTCTGACACACTGAGACACAGCTTAGCTCAAACAGCTGTGCCAATTCTAATGTTCACCTAAGCAGCCCCAGTTCAGCTCCTCCAGATGCCATATCATCATTTGAATTTGTGTTGGCAGGAACTTTCCTGAACAGAAGGAAACTCAAACTTGGCGCTTCTGACGTTTGTATTTTCCACCGTCAAGTTTGATTAACCCGAAATAAAAAACATGTCCAACGTTTTCCACTAAAATAATCCACAAAATACATATTGTTCACTGTTCCCTGCTGCTGCAAGATTATATTTTCTCCTGTGTTAACTGGCTCTAATTACGATATGATATCTGTAGCATGCCATTCTAGAAGGCAATTACCCAGTAAATAAAGTAGAAGTCAATTCCGGAAGCCTTTTCTACTGTTAGGGGATTGACACACACCTGTCCAACACAGACACTAGACACAATGACATGGAAACTACCTGTCAACACTTCGTGGCGAACGCAAATAGGCTAATGTATACCACATCCACCAACACGCAGACACGAGCGCAAACACACACACACACAAGTACAATACGCACACTGTAAACCATAAATATAAACATAAACTAACAGGGGGAGAAAAAACAGCTTAGCACTGACAGGAAACATATATGGCAACACAAGTCCAGGCATTGGACTTAGACAGCTGCATATCACTAGCATAGCATGGCATGTTATTAGTTTGCATAAACGCTAATACCTCTAGGTTCAAAAGAAGGCATCAGATCTATTGCACCGCACCCAGATTATCTAAATCCTGGGATGATCTTAACCAGAGAAAGGTAATAAACAAAGTACTTATACACATATTTAAACCCCTAGTTTTTCTTTGACTTTTCAACCTAGTTAGAGCATTTTGTCTGTGCATTTGTTAACAGGCCAAAGCAATACTCTCTGCTAGTCGAGTGCAGGAAGTTTAAAAGTGAGCATCTTGAAAATAGTTTCCGAACTCAAGCTCTAAATGTCTAAACTCAATATAGATGTTATTTATAATACTATGAAAATGTTATTGAATGAAATGAAGCACAGTTGGGTTGCTGTTGCTTGCAAGCATTTTTGTTTGTGGATCATTTGTTAAGGGTATTACTAACTACGGTACATCTACAGATTTAGCGATTTAGACCACCTTTTGTTGTGTTACAAACAATTAAAAATGATTAAATATTTGTTGCTATTAATCTACACAAAATACCCCAAAAAGACAAAGCAATAGGTTTTCAGAAATGTGTGCCAAATTGAAAGCATCCATGTAAATAAGTCCTCACACCCTGACAAGAACCCAATGACAAAAGGCAGACTCCCGTGAAGCGTCAGAGTTCCTCTGCGGAGATGGGAGAAGGCCCTAGAATGAAGTCCACCAATAAGGCCTTCGTGGTAACGTATCTAGACAGAAGCCACTCCTGAGAACAGGGAGCGTGGCACGTCGCCAGATGAACTGCTAGAGCATGAGGAGAAAGATCATCTAGTCCGAAGAGACCAAAATCAGAGACCAAAATCAAATGACAAACGCTTTCAATCTGAACACAGTCTGTACATTGAAGCACTGTGCTAGGAGCATTGTGCTGTGCTGAGACTGGTCGCGACTGACGGAAGGTTGAACTGAGCAGAATACGGAGGTCCTCAGGGAAAACTTAATAAAACACCTTTCAGCACGACCATGGCCCATTCGAAGCAGGTGAATGTCCTTGAGTGGCCCAGTCAACACCTGGACTTGAACCCCATTGACAATTCTGTTCATGTCCTTGAGCGGTCCAGTCAAAACCTGATCGCAGTTCACTGACGCTCCCCATCCACCTCGGCAAAGCTCGAGAGGATCTACACAGAAGAACGGTGGAAATTGCACAAATCCAGGTGTGGATAAGTAAGTTGATAAGTATCCCCAGGAACCCTTTGAGCCATAATCGCTTTTAAAGCTGTTGAAACCGAATAAAGGGCCCGGGACACTTACATGCAATGTCTGTTTCCGGTTTTGTATGTTCTTCAAATTGGTACACGTCAGCATGAGGTATTACGTGTAGTTAGTGCTTGTGCGTGTGTGTGTCCCAGGATAGTGTAAAGGTAAAGCTACTGATGTGCTGCCATAGGACGATGCAGAGGATGATGTTGAGGATAAGCAGGTGTGTGTGCTTTCACACACAGGTGGCAGGTGTGCAAAGTAAGCCCTGGAAGGGGGACAGGCGCTGCGTCACAGGATGAAATAACGCCGGGTTTTCCCGAGCGAGCTGACAATCTGTTGCGGTTTGGCGGATTGGGATTTATGGGGTTAATAAAAAAGCTACATTTCCATGCAATTAATTACATATATTGCCCATAATCTGGGCAAAAGACATACTTTATACGCGCCATGATGTAGTGATTGGGTAATAAACAGTGATTGCTCTGGGTAGTGACTGGATAACATAAAGACCAATATTAAAATGATTGGTTACACATTACAATCAGATAATACACTTTTCACAGGTGATTTAGGAGCATATACTCGTCTTGAATGGAAGACCTTTCAGATGTCTAGCTGAGGGCCGTGTACTGATAAGAAGAAGAAAAGAAAGACCGAGAACATTCACTTTTAGAAACATTGAAGTAGATTTGTAACAATTTGCCTGGACACAAAAAGCTGTGAAAGCTCGAAACACAAAACGCAATCTGTTACAAAAACTGTCCATCCCTTTGTGTGAAAAACCCAAACACATTAACTAGACAAACTGGAGCACACATTCCACTCTTATCAGCAGCACGGAATGCCTTCAGCACCAGCATAAACGTAACTAGGGACTTCTTGGCAAATAGATCTGTTGTTCACAGTCCGATAGTTTTATGTCCTATAGCAATACTCCTACTGAAAGCGAAAGTTGACTTTGTTTCTTGTTTCTTGTGTTGAAGCTTTTCCCAACAGACAAGGCAGTTTGTTCTTCTTGTTGTAATTTACTGTATTTCTACATATTTAATTTAATACAGTATTTAATTTAATACAGTTAGACACTTTGTATTTTCAGTTTAAACAGAAAGCCCAGTTTCAATAGAAAGCCCTACCAAAATGTTGACACTTAGTAAGGAACACTACCTTGTTTACTATTCAAGTATTAATAACACAAAGACTCCCCCAGAAATTGACATTTTGAACCATTAGTGTGCCAAGCTGCTTTAGTACTTTTCTAAACCTTATCAGACTAAACAATGCTTCCATTGTGAGAGAAATATCAAAACTAGGGTGTCTCTCACAACAGCACTTTCAGGCGGTCCATTTCCTTCACATCAGCATAAAACTCAAGTGTTTTATTTTAGGATAGATGAACTTGACCTCGACCTTACTGGGTTAAATCACTGAAAGAAAACAAGCCCCCTTTCCCCTTCATGGTGAGATGAGGTGAGGTCCCTTCAAACGTTCATCACCATCGCTCACACACACAGGCCAGTGAAACATCTCCTGGGATTTAGCGATGACTCAAACATTTGAAATAAAGTCCTGCATAAAGGACCCCTCCGATGGTGTTCTTCTGAAAAACCCTGTTTCAGTATGCCTCTCAGGACGGCCAAGCAGCACATTCACTTGAGAAGTTCTCTTCCGGCTAAGAATGGACGGAGGTCACGACCACAGTGAATAGCGTTGGACGACACGTGCCCGAGCGAGAGAGTAAGACGCGGCCTACGGGATCCCACCGAAGCGGCTGACCTCCGCCCCTCTTTCCCAGCTCCTTTCCTCAGCGCGTGAACTGAATGGCGGTGCCCACAAAGCTCGCTACGGCTAACAAACCACCACGCACCCGGGGCTCGAGTAGCTAAAGCAGGTCGGAGCATGGGCCCGTTCTGTGCTGTTAGTCAGAACCCCAGGTCACGCCCGGACAGAAATTGTCTTGAGGAGAGCATTGCGGCAGGCCAGTGGGTCAAGCTAAGTCGATTAGCCATTCACCTCATAGTGGCATTACACAGAGCAAAAAGCAACGGGCTAGCCTGGATAAACACTCATAGTGTGACTTACAATTCCCTAGTGTGTAAAATGGTTCACTCCGAATAGCGCGTACAGCGTAGCGCCAAACAAACCACAGCGTTTTCTGTCACCGTAGTGACATGTGGGAAACGTGTGACAACAAGTAACCTGTGACCAACGTATCCGTACGGGGGGGTGAAGCGAGAGCCCATCGGGTGACTGTCCCCCGCTGTCCCGGCTGACGCTAACCCCACCGCCTGTGCTCTGTGGGGTACCCTGTGCCCTGTGCTCTGTGGGGTACCCTGTGCCCTGTGCTATGTGGGGTTCCCTGTGCCCTGGGTGTGGGTTATACTTCAAGCAGCCCGTCGGTCGCCACGGCCTGGATGTACTTCCTCGCCTGCGTCTGTCATCGTCCTCTCATCACGGACACACAGTGCAAGAGGAAGTGCCAAGTAAACAGCAGATTACTGTGTGAGAGATCTATGCGTTGGGTTTGTGTGAAAGGGGGGAGGTGGAAGTGCTTGTCGGGTTCCACGTTTATTTCATTGCTTCTTTATAACCAATTGTGTTGGTCCTTATAATACTACCTTGTGGTAGTTCCTCCCAAACCCTCCATCGAACAACCAAATGAAACTCCTGACGCGATAATGTACTGGGCATCTATTAACGGGGCATACTAAATTTGTTATACAACCTTTTGTGTTATGTTTCTCTCCGGGATACAGGCAATCTACTCCACTAACTCAATTTGTTTGTCAGGTGAATAATTAACGTTGGATTGCCACTGTACAACGGACTGCAGAATTGGCTTCACCTGCATAAAATGGATGCACGATGAATTGCTAGGATTTCTATTGAAACTGCAGGAGCATTAAAGCACTGGGCAGGTCATTCATCCTCAATTTACATAGCATTCTGTACCCGGCAGAGTTTAAGTGAACGCCGGTAAACCCCTTTCGTACTAATACCATTACTTCCCCTGAACAAATCGAACTTGAAGAATGGACGGCATGACACCCATGACCCAAACTGCCTGTCAGGAATCTGAGGTTCCCGAACAGCTAATAACTCCGGTTGGCGCGATAGAGTGAAGGCTTCTGGTTTCCGTACCTTGAGCTCCTTGAAGAAGATGCAGCCGCGGGCCCACTCCACGATGGAGAAGAGCGTCTGGTCGGCCATGTGACACATGAGGCCGAAGGTGCTCAGTCTCTCCTGGCCCTTGGCACCCCGGGAGCTCTGCTCCTGCTGGAGGTAGGTGGCGATCTTGCTCTGCACCTGCAGCTCGTCCGGGTCACAGCGCAGGAACTCCGACACCAGCTGGGGTACCCCGGGCACCTGCGGCGAGCCCGGCCCAGAGTAGACCTGCTCCGGGTATGTGTAGCCGCCCACCACCGAGTCTGGAGAGCTTGTGTAATGGTCCGGATACTCGGACTTGATGGCCCGGCTGGGGAAGGAGGTGTAATGGTACTGGGGTGGTAGCGGGGCGTGGGTGGGCAGTCCCGGCATGGCCAGCCCCAGTGAGGGGGGACCGTAGGGGCTGCGGTCGTAGTCTGTGGGGGCGAGGGGAATGGGGGTGGTGTGGAGGATGCCCTTGGGGACCTGGTGAATGCCCGGCAGACCCCCGACGAAGGTGTAGTCCGTCTGGGGGCCCGGGGAGGGCATCAGAGGCGTGGTCTCCATCTTGAGGCCGGTGGCCCGTATCAAGGCTTTCTTCTGCTGCTTCAGCGCCCGGTCGCGTTTGTACATGGGGCCAAATTTATTACGGCCTCCTCGCATGCGATCGGCCCGGACCGCTGACGGGATGAGAGCAATGCAAAGTGTCATTATTGGTTTTTAATGACTCATTGGTATTATGAGTTAGAGGCTTACGTTGGCTTGAATGAGTTATTGATGTAGAATGTACTATATATATATATATATATATATATATATATATATATATATATTTCACCATATAGAGCCTTTAATTCCTGTAATTGACATTTTTATTTTCAAATTAATTGCAAAGTTAGTTACATATCTACCTTTTTTGTTTTGCAATAAGACATCCCAAATGAATCCTGAATTAAATTTGCAGTAACCTGGCTTGCATTGACAGATCTTTTTTTACGTCATTTTTTTTTTAAGTATATTTCGAGTCTAGTATTATAATGTTTTTTGTGAAGGCCGGTGAGCTGGATTTGAACTCACGCTAAAGAGTACGAATCCGCACCAGACTAGGCCATGTTATTACATTATATTCGACGAAAACTTCAAGAAAAGCTTGTTCTAAAGCTCATCGAAAGACTCCCTAATATTACTACTGTTTTAAAATAAATATTTGCCATGAACGTTTACATTTCAATAATTTTGCAGACGCTCTTATCAAAGGAAATTACAGTACTGAGTGTATACATTATCATACAGTTTTTTGTACTCGCAGCATGTTGCCATCCAAACTACAACCCTGGAGCGAGCACCAAACCGTAAATATTTTTTTATGTTTTTATATTACAATTCAAATCCATATATCGGCAAAAATACACGAGCCCAATATATCGTGTTTCTCTAATTTCTAATGGAGATTTAAGACACCTAAATTGTAAAACCAAATCTTACCAGGAGATAAAATATATAGAAAATACAAACCAACCAAACAAATAGATAATATATTATTGCCATTTTATTACTACTTGATAGATTAAAAAATTCGATCAAGTAGACCTAAAGATTACAATTTTATAAAATAAAAAAGACATAAAGACAAACCAAAATACCATAGACATTATCCAAAGGAATTAAATATATATTACCTTCCAACCGCATTCCAACATTAAGGCATTTCTGGAAACGACAAAATGGACAACGTTTCCTCTGAGTTTTATCAATTTTACAATCCTGATTTTCTGCACACGTATACCTCTTATTATTTTGTACCGTTCTTTTGAAGAAACCCTGCGTGACAGAAGAGAAAGATCGTAAAGACGTATTAACAAAATTCCTATATTATGATAAACTTCAATGTTGGAATAAAATGAAGACAACAAACAAACAGATAGTAATATTAATAAATATAAATGAACTCCTTAAAATATGCAATCTATTTCAAGTTTAACAATAAATAATTGCAGCTTTTACAGACTACTGTACCTTACAACTTTCACAAGTCAGTAGTCCGTAGTGGTATCCAGACACCTTATCTCCACAAACAGGACATAACTCTTCCAAATCGACATCATAAGTGTACTCCATTCCGTTCAACGGAACACCTGAACGCACCCAAAACAGCCCGGTGAGAAACCTTACATTGCATCTTACAAATCACAGTATCGCCCCTGATTCATTAGAGGAAGTATTTAAATTTTAACAGAGGGAACGGCAAATTATTGGTTGTTTTTTAGTTGTGTGCAATAATTTGCCCAAACATCTGGGCAAATATGTATCTCATTTCAGAAAAAAGATTCAACCCAAATCCAAAAGAGATTACATGAAAGTACAGGCATGCCTAGTTAGTAGAAAATAAATGTAACGATTTTTCATATACAATAATCTAATGCTTGAAAATTAGGCCAGGGTATTTTCCAGATAACGAAATTAAGCATCGAAATGACATACAATTAGCAAAACGACATAATATATCCACTATGACAATCATCGTTTCAATCTACCATCAATAAGATACAAACACGTTAACAGCGTTAATCAAACGTGAAGTTTAATGTTGAATGACGGTATTACCTGTCGGATCCCCAGCGTCCTTTGGCTATTGTTGTCTTATTGTGGGCCTATTTGGTGTCAGTTCGGACGGGCATCCAACGCGGAACGTGAAAACCCACGCTATGGCTGTAAGTTGACGAAACGAATAGAGATGGTGAAAGCAACTGAGGCAGCGCCGTACACGAACTGACTATGCCTCACAGCGACCATGTGCATGATCTCGGATAGACAAGTCCTCCTCATATTTACAGACCTGTTAGGGGTGGATCTAGTCGGAGGACTTGTCACGCTGTCGAGCGACCGAAGAACACCCATCTGCTAGACTAGCTAAGGTAGGCCTATTGAGTGTCATACAAATTCGGAGGGTGGACACGCTATTGAAACCGTGGAAACGTTAGTGGATTTATACAACTATAATTAATGTACATTAGGCTTAAACAAAGAAAATAAAAATAGTTGTTGTCGTTTCTGTTTTTGTTAACATATACATATCAAAATATCAACTATTACAATTATAGCTTACTGAAAACCTCGTCTCGAAAATGTAATTCGATCATTTTTGTGGCATTGTATTTTTGCATGACAAACCGAAATATACAACGTTTTACCACTATCGAATGCTGCTTGTAGCCCTACAATATTAATGAACAGACATTTCATGCATCTTTGTTGAAAAATACAAAATAGGAGGCGGGGCGGGGAAGGTGAACGTGGGCCTGATGTTCAAAGTTTATAGTTAGACATGATATCGCCATTGTTCTCAGACAGTTGAAAAACTGTTTTCACACCCACGTTGTTCTCTTTTCAATTGATGGAACGTATTAGTTGTCTTAATAGTCTACATACTATTATGTGGAAAATACTTTCTGTCAAGGACGAACAGTATATAATTAACTAGAAAATACGACCGATACCTTGTGCTTTTCAATTCGACATAAAAAGTGTAATTTAGCAAAAGTCCATCCAGTAAATGAATTCCATCTTCTGAATTGGATTGCATTGTATGTGCCTATACCTCACATGTCGCATGATAGAAATTATACTATTTGGGGAATAGATTAGGCTAGTTGCATACTGTGTCTGACTCGGGCTGTAATCAATTGTTTATATGAAGAAACATTGTACTAGCTCATCTTTTTTCCATTTTGTCTTCAACTAAGTATGCAGGCCCAAATGAGTTCTTGTATAGCCTATACTTTAGAACGCACATTGGATATACTGGAATATTGGAGCAATTACATACATCTTCCAAAATATTTTCCAGCCTTCTAATCTGGAAGTATGAATTAAAATTATATTAATTGTATATATCAATGCTGGTATTGTGTAAAATATAGGTAAGCAATACACTTGAAAATAACGCACTGACTAACGAATTGTTTTCTTATGGATTTCTCGAGCCGCAAACTATGGACGAACTAAACTATGGACGAACTATTACAAACGCATTACAGCGTAAACAAATGACTAAGAATCTCAGAACCGCTAAATCCACCCAGCGAAGCCTTTAGTGATGGAACGGTAATCACTCCTCAATCTGTTGCCATACAGAGACGCCCGAACAATACCAAGTGGCTCCATATGGCAATCTTCCCAGCTCTTTGTACTTCATCAACAGAGGTGTGCTCAACACACACACACACACAATGAATGCAGAATCATATGCATTTAAAATCTATTAGCCTAGCAGACTGTTACTAGGTTTTTGCCAATTCTGGCCTAGCTGTGGTCGCTTGTCATTTATGATTTTTTATAAGAAAGGATAGTAGGATCTAGGCAGTGATTCTTGTTAAATACCATTTTATTACTAGTAATATTAATAATGATAATTGTATCATTGCCTATACTTGCCTATCTCTAATGGGGAAATAATAAAGTCAGGCCTGTTGTTTTATGTACACTCTCTAAACATTTCCCATCGTTATTGTCCGCATGCACGAAATAAAAGCAATCGGTCCTTTACCCACCTTTCCATATAAGGTCAGCATGGAGAGGGGGGCCTGCAAAAACAAAAACAAATGTGCGTGCATTATGAATGGAGCGAGAGAAGGGTGAAGCCAGATATATGACCATTTGGACGACCCAACCCCCTACATGTCTAGCTCAGAAAATAGATTATCTGGTGTTTTTACTTTGGGATGGATTTTGTTTTGTGCCTGTGCTGTGACTAACCGTGCAGGCCACAGACACACTCTGTCTCTCTGCCAGAGACTTATTTGTAAAATAAATAACGAAGAGATTTGTGGCTGGACCAGTGTTTAGACTTGAGCCTTTATATTTAGGTGCATTTATGCAGGCCTTAGCTCGGTGGTTTAACCCTGTTAGTGTTAAATTAACTCATTGATGATCAATATGTACATGTATATTAAAGTGTTTATTACATGTATAATTGTCAGGCAACTAGGTGCAAAATGATTAAATGAAATAACTACTGCAATTGTATGTTGAATCTTACTTGATTGCATTTTGCTGAACAACCTCAAAATCTAAGGTGGTTGCTGTATAATTGCATATTAAATCTACCTTCGTACCATTTTGTTTAGAAAACACAATCCCATTGCTGCTGATTGCCTTACAATTGAATCAAGCTCAATGCCTGCTTTCAAAGTGTTGTGACATTCCTATTGGAATCCAGCCAGAGTGAGGATATCCAACAATTAGAATTTTGAATCACCAGCTGCAACCTGTATTAAGAATGACTGCCAGTTTAGAGGAAATAGATTATTGAGACTCCCTAAATCGTATAAACTGGAACAGGTATCTCAGGAACAGGTCACACATTCAGTACATTTAGTTGCATAATATCAACAGTACTAGTTTTGAAAGATTTATGTTATGTATGTTTCTTAGAATTCATTCATTATTTTATCGTAACATTGAAGTCCAGGACAACAAACTGCAGTAGGTCTCAGCATTTTAGGTGTGTTAAGTAATGTTTTGTTGAGTGGATAAAGGTTTATACTTTGGCTCAATGTTTTGACCTCCTAAAACCCACAGAAAGTATGTATAAACAATATTGTTAAATAGGCAACATGGTTCTACATGCTGGACCCCTAGATGTTTGTTGACAGGGTCCTACATGCTGGACACGTAGATGTTTGTTGACATGGTCCTACATGCTGGACCCCTAGATGTTTGTTGACAGGGTCCTACATGTTGGACCCCTAGATGTTTGTTGACAGGGTCCTACATGTTGGACCCCTAGATGTTTGTTGACAGGGTCCCACATGTTGGACCCCTAGATGTTTGTTGACAGGGTCCTACATGCTGGACCCATAGATGTTTGTTGACAGGGTCCTACATGCTGGACCCCTAGATGTTTGTTGACAGGGTCCTACATGCTGGACCCCTAGATGTTTGTTGACAGGGTCCTACATGCTGGACACGTAGATGTTTGTTGACAGGGTCCTACATGCTGGACCCCTAGATGTTTGTTGACAAGGTCCTACATGCTGGACACGTAGATGTTTGTTGACAGGGTTCTTCATGTTGGACCCCTAGATGTTTGTTGACAGGGTCCTACATGTTGGACCCCTAGATGTTTGTTGACAGGGTCCTACATGTTGGACCCCTAGATGTTGGTTGACAGGGTCCCACATGTTGGACCCCTAGATGTTTGTTGACAGGGTCCTACATGTTGGACCCCTAGATGTTGGTTGACAGGGTCCCACATGTTGGACCCCTAGATGTTTGTTGACAGGGTCCTACATGTTGGGCCACCAATATATTTTCAGACAGGTTCCGGCAACCCTGAAATTTTTCAGAAAAGGTTTGCATGCTGATGCTCACTCATCTTGTCTAAAAGAGTTTATAATATGGATGGTGCCTTTGGCTCTACTGCCAAATATCGTTTTTTCCCGTTAGGCAAGTTTATAGAAAAATAACATTTTGCTATATTGAAATACATCTGAACTATTGTCATTCCCAATCACACTAGATGTTAAACTGTTCATGTTAAAGACTGCTGGATTACAGAGCATTCTAGGTGTGTTAAGACTTTTACTAGCCCTATCAAACTCCAAAATGAACTTTTGTTGGCCAAAACACATTAGAAAAGTATAGATGGAGCATGCCCAATCTGGTGGGAGGAACAGCATCACCACATACACCCTGCTTATCAAAATAAAAACTACAGCGCAGTAGACCTAAAGGCCTTAGGCGTGAGTATGATATTTTAGGGGAACACTTTTTCTATTTCTGTAGTGTCGCTTTTATTAAAGAGGGGGGGGGGTCATTTACCTGCATTATATTTGCCTTACCTCAAGGTCTGATTTGACCCATATACCACGACACACATTGCCTGAGGTTTCGACTGACAAAATGTAACTGCATCAGCCGCAAGCACACTGTTGATTTTACATTGAAATGTCAGGACCCATATATAGTTTTTGCAGGACGCGCGGTGTTATGCAATAAATAGACATCACGGTTACCAGTGAATTGACAGGGATTGAAGACCAAAACAGTCAAACAGCCTGTGCATTTGCATATTCGAAACATTCTTTCAAATAAATTGAGATTTGTATGAAGGAGTTTTCATTGTCTTCTTGTCTCCAAAATCATGTCAGTCAATTTGTGTCTTGGCTGTCTGTTTAACAACATTCGGCCTGTCGCATTGTCTAGTGGCATGTGCTGGAACAAGGCTGCCATTGTTCAACTTCTTTTCCAGGTAATAGGAAAATTAAACAGCCTCCGATACGGCAAATGCTCCTTTGCTTTGTGCTCAGCAACAAAGACACACAAATATATATATATATATATTTTATTTTTACAAGGTCAACCTCTGTTGTACCCCTTTGTATGAGCTTCTTCAATTTTCTTCTTTTAATAGACCCCATGCTTCCGAAAGGTTGACCTGCGATTGAGGCCTGCTACCGGTACACGTGTCTTGATATTTCTTCTTCAACTTCCAGTTTCATGAAAAGTAATAGGAACAACATTGGCTGTTTTACATTCTGTAAACTGAACTCTGTGAATCCTGCAAGCCCACGTAGTTGGTGAAAGCTTCCAGAGCCGTAACCAACCACTCACAAAACGAAGTGGCAGAGAATATCACAAATAAAGTACCCCGGTCATATTGAGTTCAGCCTTCAGATGGCTGTTCATCCCAGGAATCGTTTGGATCAATTAGGTTTTGACTGACTTGGTTTGGAGACATGAAGACAACTATGCCTGAGCAATGGGCAGACGTGAATCCATTCAGGGGAATATCAAGGCAATGTTCCCACATTTGCAGAGACTGCAGTCATTTCAAGGTATGTTGGCATCAATCAAAAACAACCTTCAAACCGATCCGCCCATGGGTCCTCGCATTTGCTAAATCCGCTCGGCAATTGGTTAAGCATAAAGAAGCTTCACTTATGACGCGTTTGGAAGCGGGAGTTCATATAAGCTATGATGTTATTATAATAATAACATAGCAAATAATAGTTCCTAAGAAAAGTTGCAAGGATAGTTGCGGACAAAAAATTAGGAGCTTTAAATGCCACGATTTTGGTAATCGTCACATGGTAGTGGTAAATACACCACTAGAAGAAAAGGTGGTAAAACGCCGCTAAAAGAGAATCTTCTTCTGCTCATTCTCAAGGTCAGTCCATCTTAGCGTGGGCTATATGCCATTTATGATTTGCTGACGGAACTGGTGTTTCTGCGTATGGGTTGGCTTTACTTCAAACGGCATGGGATCTAAACTGAAACGCTCTCTTTCACTATTGTTGCCTGTCATATTAGAACTCTGGCATTCCTTTAGTAATGAGAGCATAGGTAAATAACAGCGAACAGAATGTTGTTCATGGTTCCCGGTCATCTTTCACAGAAATGTAATCGCGTAACAGGAAAAGGCCAATTATAGAAGTTTATTTCACGTGCTTGCCATGTTTATAACAGTAGTAGTACAAGAAGTTGTGCTACTTTCATAGCCTATGTGACCAGGTGTGGCGTTATTATGGTGTGTCATAGCGTCGTGGTATATTTAACCATGATTCGTTCATTGGTTTTAAAGGAGCTGTGGTCCTTCTCAAAAACGTTTAGCTTAACCTTCATAATATATCATTGTGGTGTTGGTAGCTGAAAAAGATCAGGGGCCGTATTCACAAAAAAAGTATCTTACCACTCAGAGGACTCATAAACAGCACTAAAATGTTCTAGCTAACGTACTCACAAAGCTACGAAGATCAACTTTGACTACGGAATGGGGCGAAGTCGAACGTACACAGAAAGGGCGGGGTTGACCCCGTAGCTATGGATGACGTCTTGTTCCGCGAACAAGTTTACTTACTATGCCCACATTGATTGGCTGATAGGGGAGGGGTTTCTTTCAGTTAATTAATTAGAGCAATGCTTTAGAAGGATGTGTCACGTTGCCATATTGAAATAAAGATATTCAAATAAAAATGTAGGCTTAGTGTTACTGATTAAACATGAAAACAAGAATGAAATAATTATCAGCCTCATACACGTCTGGCAGCTCCTAAGGAAATGCTCGTTCGTGTTTTGATGGTGCATTAATTAGTGCATTTATGTGTCTTATCTATAGCACGAACTACACAGCGAGGTCGAGCTTTGACCATGGCAATGTTGGCGCTATTTCTTTGTAGTTGGCACACATCATAAGGAAAACGAATATTTTGTGGCACTATATGGGGTCTGGGGAGGGCATTTATTGTTTGACGTAATAATTTACCGAAAAATGACTGCGATTCACATAGTTGGTCTGTGCTGCATTTCTGCATTTTTCCTGTGGCGTAGAATTGTCACGACCTTGATCACTGATGTTATTGGGTTGTTTGTGTTTGTTAGCGAAGTGACAGCATCCCTGACTGGCTCTACTATGATCATAATACCCACGCGATTAAGGCGATACATTGTAAAAAGCTCAGTATCAATCAATGTTTCTAAAACGTCTACCTGATTACGAGGCTGCAGGGCTTTTAGGATTGTTTGTGACTTGGTCTTAGTGACTTAGGAGTTCTATGGACTACGCCGAACTTTTCACACATTTCGGAGATGGCTTCAGCACTAAAACGCTTTGTGAAATACTCAAAACCTTATTCTAGACTTAACTTTAACCATAGCAAGCCCTGTAATGTAACAACATGTGTCTGAGCCTTGGGAGCTGTGGTCCCTGTAATGTAACAACATGTGTCTGAGCCTTGGGAGCTGTGGTCCCTGTAATGTAACAACATGTGTCTGAGCCTTGGGAGCTGTGGTCCCTGTAATGTAACAACATGTGTCTGAGCCTTGGGAGCTGTGGTCCCTGTAATGTAACAACATGTGT
>JACXGK010003704.1:0-15813 GCA_016801125.1 Novumbra hubbsi
TGGTCCTGAGGGTAGTCCTCAGGTGTGGTCCTGAGGGTAGTCCTCAGGTGTGGTCCTGAGGGTAGTCCTCAGGTGTGGTCCTCAGGTGTGGTCCTGAGGGTAGTCCTCAGGTGTGGTCCTGAGGGTAGTCCTCAGGTGTGGTCCTGAGGGTAGTCCTCAGGTGTGGTCCTGAGGGTAGTCCTCAGGTGTGGTCCTCAGGTGTGTTCCTGAGGGTAGTCCTCAGGTGTGGTCCTCAGGTGTAGTCCAAGAGCTTGTGTCCTCCCTAAGTTTTAAAAGAACAGGACACAAGGACAGTTAGACACATAACCTTTAAGTGTAGCTTCCTTTGTAGATCACTTTATGGTAATAGTGATATAATGGTAAAAGGTGCCACCTGGGACCTTTGTGCAGTATGTGTAATATGTTGTTTATATGTGTCATAACTCAGTGTTATTCACATGTACAGTATCAGCAGGTATGACAGTACTACATTTCCAGGGCATCATGAATGCCCTCAGTAAGTTTGTTTTGGCTGGACCGCTCCAATTTTACAACCAGTGGCTGAAGAATACCAGGAAGTATCCTTTATAATAAACAGTTTAAATGGTTCATGAACACTGGTTGTATGTAATGTATGGCTGAACTTTGAACTCCGCCAGGTGTACAACCCCAGGATAAGGGCCAACTCGGAAGTCCTTGGACCCATCAGTAGATCCCAGGCAGATGTCAGAAGGCAGCTCATTGGACCAGCCGGTATCACATGTTGTCTTGTCTGGTGAAGATGTGGGGGAAATTGAATAGAACATACACGGTTGATTTGAAGGTCAATTTAACCATAACTGCTCTTAAGTTGCTCTGGGGCATCTGCAAGAATGACCCCCCCAACGCTTAGTATGACACCCACAGTTAGTGATATATCCCTCTGTTGATGTTCGCTGTAATAACAAGGGCTGAAAGTCAGGCAGCCGTCTCAGACGTCCACCCCTCCGGTCTGCTCATGGCCTTGGCTCAGAGGGGGACATCAGAGGCGATGACACCAGAGACCAATCAGGGGGACCAGTCGGAGAATACAACGATTTTGAGTGAGAGATCTTCACTCGCGGTCCGCCGTCGTCGTTGAACCATTGCGTCCGTCTGCGTTTCCTCAGGAAAGTGTTTCTGCCTGTACCCGGAGGAGACGCAGCTCCTCGCCGAGACCTCTCCTCAGATCCTGGAGTCCAACCTCACGTCCACGGTGCTGTTTCTCAAGAGGATGGAGATTGCCGGGTTGGGACACTGTGACTTCCTCACTAGACCAGGTTAGAGGGCCGCACCAAATGGCTGTTTACACAGGCAGACCCGTGTCTTCTTTAAACGGCCAAACTATGAATTAGGCAGGTTGATAAATCTCCTAAATGGTTGGCCTGTGTAAATGCAGCCATACGATCTGTCCTGTAACCCGGGGATGAGGACTTGATCTCCTGGAAGGAAGTAAAAGCCCTCCTACAGAAACGAGCCGGTTGAAGTCCCTGTGGGGCTCCTGGAACGGCCATGTTTGAGTCAAGAACATGTAGTATGAAATAAGATGTCTGATATATTGCCTATCATGAACTATGTGGTCACAATAGCCCTCGGAAACTGTCTGAATAAATTATGATAATGCACTGTGTGTAAATTCCAGGGCTAACAATGATGTCATAAAGCTGATCTAATTTTAATGGACGATGTCATGAAGTTGATCTTATTTTAATAGATGATGTCATAAAGCTGATCTAATTTTAATTGACCAATGTCTGTTAACCTGGGTAAGGAGGTGGTCTTGATCTGTGTTAACAAAGATCTTCTCAGGGAAATGTATTGACTTGAGTCATTTCCATTAAAGTAACACACAGTCAGTTCATAGACAAGGAGTCATAGGGCACGTTTAAAAATGAAACATTTAAAGGTTGTCACTTTAACACGTCTTACTGCGGCATAATATAGGCTACCGGATGTGTACTGCATGTATTTGGGTAGTGTCTTTGAGAGGAGAAGGCAAGCAGGGTGCAGATTGGAGGGCGTTTTTTGGCCAGGGTAGAGTGTGTCCAGATTGGGCTCTGCTCCCACTGCACAGGGCTGTTTAAAGTCAGTCAGCCATGCGTTAGTGGACCTGACAGTATCCCGTCGGGTAGCATTGTCTGGAGCCTGGCCGGTCCGGCTGTCCCTACAGAAACCTGCCCTGCCTGGGGAGAGATGGGGAGAGCCACCACCCGGACCCGTCCCAAATGGCACCCTGCTCCCAACAGAACACTTCTTATCACCAGAACCCTGGGCAAAACGAGGGGGTTAGCGTGCCGTTTGGGATGTAGCCACGCCGAGGCGAGCTCGTTAGCGACGAGACAATGGCGTCTGCTTAGGCTATTGGCCGAACCGCCACAATGAACAGGAAGTGGAGTGTTGTCAAAAGTTCTACCCTAACACGTCGACTGGGCTTACCTAACCGGCTGAACTTTCATGTGTGTTTTGACTTGGCGTCATGGAGAGTTTTAAGTTTAAAGGCACATGGTTACTTATGAGTAGTTATGTCTGTCAGATTCAGCTGAGCGTGGGGGAAAGTGCCATCATAAGCATAAGGTCATTTATTAAAATTAAACTGTGATTTACAGTCATGTATTTTGTCTTTCATATACATTGGTCCAAAACAATTAAGGAGTTACATTTAGGAACACCTAAATCCATTAACAAAATCTATTAAAGTTCATTACTCTACCAACAAGAAAAATTCAAATCACAGGCTGATGTTATGTGAATTTCATGACAACAACTCATCCACATGCATGTATGCACTCCCGATAAGGTCTGGGCATGTTCTTGACGGGACAGGGGATGGTCTCCTGCTTGGACTACCTGTGCAATCTGAATGGGCTTCAGGTACCGCCTCATGCTACCTGTAGTGTCAGGGATATTAGCAAAACTCAAAACTAGAGATGAATCAGTCGGGAAGGTTAAGGAGAGAGCCATTGTTTGTGGCCACCCCCTGCAAAACCATACCTTTTTTGTTGCTGTTGACTCTCCAGTGCCCCTGCTGTCACTTTCATTTGCACCAAAACGGGTGATATTGATTCAAAATAACATTTGCTAAGGGACAGATTGCTCTCCCAGTTTACTGGAATTGGAGCTACACTGTGTTCCCTTATTTTTCTTAGCAGTATATTTGATCATCTGAATTTGGATCAATTATCTGATGTATCTATTTTATTATGCAAATGATATTTTCCCCAGATCCCGAGGGTCTGATGCAGGCATTGGAGGAGCTGGATTACCTTGCGGCATTAGATGACGACGGGAATTTATCAGAGATTGGGATCATCATCTCTGAGCTCCCACTGGATGCTCAGATGTCCAAGGCTCTGCTGGCTTCCTGCGAGTTTGAATGCGTCACCGAGGTGGTGACCATCGCCGCTATGCTGTCAGGTATGGACACAACATTTGGGCCAATCAAGCTCAGAGAGAACTTCGTTACTATTAAAAGAAAATTACAATTATTCTGATTTGCATTTCTGTTGAACAGTGTTTTCAAGGTTTTACTGGTCGTAAATATTATTTATAGTAGTATCCAAGACCAGTCTGGTAGTAGTTATAGGTTTTTCTACAGTAATGTATGACCAGGCCGTGAAGTAATTCTATAATTTCTGCAATGCAGGTTTGATTGAATTGAGCCTTATGTCTGTCTGCTTCAGCACCAAGCTGCTTCCTGGAAACACCTGTTGGCAGAGCCCAAGAAGCTTTGCAGTGTCACAGAAGGTTCCAGCATCCTGAAGGAGACCACTTCACACTCATCAACATCTACAACGCTTTCAAACGTAGCCAGCGAGAGCCATGTAAGTTGGACGC
The DNA here is from genome assembly GCA_016801125.1 of Novumbra hubbsi. Classification (NCBI taxonomy): domain Eukaryota; kingdom Metazoa; phylum Chordata; class Actinopteri; order Esociformes; family Umbridae; genus Novumbra; species Novumbra hubbsi. Next base: position 3,832 of record JACXGK010003704.1, read on the forward strand.
TAAGGTCAAGCAGACTGGTTTCTTATCGTCAATCTGCAGGTGTCATATTTATCTATAGCTGTGTCCTCCTGTCTTCTCCTCTGTCTCCTCCATTTTCCTCACTTCTCCTCACCACCCCTTTCCTCCTCTTCATGCCTCCTCTGTTCTCGTCCTACCTCCTGCCCCGGTTTAACTGCTGCAATACAACTCCTTCAGACTTCACGGTGGAGAAGTGGTGCCGGGACCATTACCTGAACCTCCGGGCTCTCCAGACAGCCGACACCATCAGGTCTGAGCTGACGGACATCCTGAAGAGGCTCGAGCTGCCCGTCTCTGATGGGGCCTTTGGGACCAAGAGCAACACACTGAATATTAAACGAGCCCTGCTGGCTGGCTTCTTCATGCAGGTGGGTGTTTTTCTTTTTACGTGTACTAAGTTGCTTTGAACAAATGCTGGCTGCCTGCGTCGGAAAGGCACAATTTACACTGGGATGAATTATTACAAAAACACTATAAACCCCAAAACAACAACACCAAGTGCTTCTAGTCACGTGTGATGCCAGCTTAACAGCACACATTAACTTGCCTGCATATTGTTTCTCTAGATTGCCCGTGATGTAGATGGATGGGGAAACTACTTCATGTTGACACACAAGCACATAGCCCAGGTCCACCCGTCCTCCGGCTATGGGACCAGAACCAGGCTGGGCCTACCCGTGTGGCTGCTGTTCCATGAATACTCTCTCTCTGAAAACAACTGCATCCGGACGCTCTCTGAAATCTCCCCCGAAGTGTAAGTCAGTGGCCTGCACCCTTCTAGAGTCTTTTCTAATCCTGTATTACAAACCTGCTTTCAAGTTCTCTTCCAACAAGACTACACAACCGGCCATTACTGGGCCATTCTTTTGGAATTGTATAATCTATCACAAAAGTGATCTGTTAACGTTGAAAAAGAACAAAAAGGCATTTTGTACTATAAAGTGTTTTTAATTCTCACCCAAGGTTCATTCAGACGGCTCCACAGTATTTCTTCTACAACCTTCCTCCTAGTGAGAGTAAAGACATACTACAGCACATCCTGGATGGCGTTTTATCTAAACAGGGCAAAGCCAGGCAACAACAGAAGACGACAATCGCCAGTGAAGTGGACAAAGACTGCAGCGCTGTGGCACGGTCCAATGACAGATGTGTACTACAGTGACCTCTTGTGGAGGACCTTGGTACCACCGCAGTGGCATGGTATAATGACAGATGTGTGCTCAAGTGACCTCTGGTGGAGGACCTCGGTACAGCAGTGACAATCACAACCACAATCAGATATATCAGTTATAGGATCGATGGCTTTCGGCTCCGGTACAGTTTAGACACAAGCATTGCGTCCTTCACCACCTTTCTTTTGTTTTTGCTTCTGAAATGTTGGTTGGTTCTCCTCGAGTAGCCCACATTGAGCGGCTTGAATAGTTGTCAAGTACCACTGTCTGACTTCAGCTTTGCTTTAAACACAGTGAAGTACTCATTTATTCTGGTTTTGGATTTTGTTTTTTACTGTAACTTCCTAATTATGTACAAAATGATTTGATATAATAATCCTTTGATATAATAAATTATTTGCAATTGTTTATAAGGATTGAGCAGTTTACCCCTGGCTAGCTCATCTTACCCATTGACTAGGATCTATTACCCCTACTTTGGAATCTACATAACCCTTCCCTGGGATCCACATGCCCCTACCTTGGGATCCACATACCCCTACCTTGGCATCCACATACCCCTACCTTGGCATCCACATACCCCTACCCTGGGATCCACTTACCACTACCCTGGGATTCACTTACCACTACCCTGGGATCCACTTACCCCTACGCTGGGATCCACATAGCCCTATCCTTGGATCAACTTAACCCTACCCTGGGACCCACTTACCCCTACGCTGGGATCCACATAGCCCTATCCTTGGATCAACTTAACCCTACCCTGGGATCCACTTACCACTACCCTGGGATCCCCTTACACCTACGCTGGAATCCACATAGCCCTATCCTTGGATCAACTTACCCCTACGCTGGGATCCACACACCCCTACCCTGGGATCCACACACCCCTACCCTGGGACACAGGGTAGTTGAGCCACAGCACAATGTTTTGTATCCCTTCATCATGGGTGCGTTATTGTCACCTCATCTGAAGGGATGAAATATGTGTAGATGTAGAAGTTTTACTGCAGTCTCATTTCAACTTCAGAACAAATTGACTTAACCCACTCAACCCCCCCCCAGGGGGAAATAATCGTTTGAAAAGCATAATTTTTCAACATGGAATTTGATTTTTGTTTACTAAAGACAATTTAATGTTACTGTGCCAGAAGTAAACCCTAACCCAGATCACAGACATGGATTACATTAGAGACTCCTGCATTCTCCACAGAGTTGGGTAGGATTGGCTTCAGTTCCTTCCACATCATTTAAGAAACAAACTGCAGATCCAGCTGTTGGGTAGGATTGCCTTCAGTTCCTTCCACATATGTTAAGAAACAATCTGCAGATCGAGCTTAAGTTAGACACTCTGGTGTCCATTTTAAAAATGTTATGGAGGATCAATATGATGTTGTCTGTGATTGTTTCTGTTAAATTGTATGTCTTTGTTTTGTATGTTTTTAAATGTTCCATTTGTAAATATTTTATTAATGGGTCTAAACTGTGTATGTAAACATGTTTACACAGGGCACATATATAAAAGAGTTCCAAGGTATCTGGTGGAAATTGATGATTGCAATTGTCTTAAAATATAATCTATTCCACTTCTATAGCCCTTTTAATAAATAAATGGATCTCAAAACCCTGGAAAAGTAGATAAACATAATGAAACCCCAAACATGCACATAAGATACATATAAGTAGCCTTGTTCCGGATGTTTATGTTATAAAATGTTTTACTTGTCTTGTCTACTTGTCTTACTTGTTACTATGTCTGAATATCACTAGCAGTCATTAACCTCATAAATGATGAAAAAAAATAATATGTTATAGCATGTACTGTAAAATAAACAACACCAAACAGAGTATTCCTGGATTTATTTTAACTGACATGCATCTCATGCAAACAGGTCATAATCAACTATGATATGTTGACCATGTTATAATCATGAACAAACGTTATGGCATTTCAAACATTTCCTAGGCCATTTCCTAGGCCAATCAAAATTTATCATCATAAAATATCAGGTTTTTCTCAGGATCAGAACTCTCAAAAAACATTTACATTAACTAAACAAAAATTCAAAAGTAAAAATAGTAAATATCTTTCCATCCCCTCAGCAGATGGTTGTTATTAGTCGCTAAGGGTTAAAGGTAGCCTAGACGATTAGAGCGGTCGGGCAATTTCTTTTGCTGAATTGAGATTATATAAGATTAATTTAAGTCTTATAACAATGAACATTCCTATTTTGGAAGAAATAAGAGATACAAGAGTACAATGTGTAATTCAGTTATTTTCTTCAGAACCATAATTGTCAAGCCTGGATTATCTCAACTACGCTTCTTTTTAATCACATCGCAACCTAGAGAAATAACAAAAAAATCAATGTTACAAAAAAGCAGATAAAGCATTTGATCTCATGGCAAAACAGTTAAACAAACTTTTGATATACAAAAGAATTTCATTAAGATGTAAAGTTCCTATATCATTTAAGTAGAAGATGATTGTTTCTCAACAAAAAGCTTTTTTGGATTAATGTGATTCAAGTTAGAGGTAAGCAGGGTGATGAAACTACGTCACACGTTGCAAATTTATATTACATTGATAGAATATGAAAGAACATGTTTCATTTGTTATTTTTTTGTCTCGACATTCAGCTCTCTTAGTGCATCTTCCTTTGTTATTGTTTGCCAATCATGTGGAATTTTACCCCAGGACTCAAATTTGCACTGGTGTCTTTTCTCCAGGTCTGACTGGAATCTACAGACAAACCACTTCCAGTAGCACTTTTCACTTCCATCTGCTGTGATTTTCCATTTGTCATAGGGGTCACCAGCTTCTTGGTATTTACTGTAGGAAATATATTTGTCAGATTCTCTGTGATAAAACGTTAAATCACTTCCTACAGCAGTGGTACAGAAAGTGATGAAGGCTATGTCTGTGTCCTTGTACTGCACACCACAGAGAATCCCACACCGATGGAATTCCATACTGTGGAGACTTGAATGATCAGGGATGGTGTTGGTGCAAATAGCTCGGCAAAACGGACACTGCGCCCAGCATCCACTCAACTGTTTGCATAGAATTTCCCCTGCTCTTTTTATCATGTTGGTCACGTCAGACTTCCCAAAATCATGCTTTCCATCTTTTTTAATTGCTTCGAGGGAATTCTTTAATGTTCCTTTAAAGAACCCAAACTTGTCCACGTCTTTCTTTTCATACCCTCGTCCTTTTTCTTCAAGATGTTCTTTTTCTATGATTTTCAAATCTTCACGTGAGATTGTCATTTTCTTGCCAAGTTGTAAACACAATTTATCTAACCACATTGAAGCAGTTCCGTTTTCCTGGTTTACAGAATATGTTACCTCATCGCATAACCTCAAAGTGTCATCAACAAGAGATGACAAGTTTGAACTGAGAAATTTCACCATTCCATCAGAGTCACTACATTCCCCCACTTTTTCTTGTATGAATTCCTCATGGAATTGCTTAGGAAAGTTTATGTATGTCATGTAGTCTTTAAAGCATTCACTACGTGCCAGATTATCCAGAATGTGGTTTTCAAAGTTTTTCCTGTTGCCACTGAAAGCAGGATAGTTATTTTTCATTTCATCAGCAATGTGAACAGCAACATTTTCAGGTACAACTTTCAGGATTGCTGACTTAATGTAACTGCACAAGAAGTGGACGAAAAATTCCACAGAGGATGCATTGTCACAAAAGCTCTTAAATATCTGAAAGGAATCTTCTCTTTTGCTGTTAAGATAAGTGAGTATATCATTCTCTTTCTTAAATTTGTCGTGCATGCTCTGGAAATCTTTCACTGCTTCAAAGCAAGCATAAATGGATAGATCCACAACATAATCCTCTGTGAGCTCAATGCTTTGATCATTTTCAAATTTGGCATTTTGTTTTATCAGATCCAAGACTTCATGAACATAAGACTCATTGAAATCAAGGCTTTGTTGCTCCTTTTGTTTAATTTTATTTTTTACATCTACCAGGATTCTTATTGTGAGTTCTTCACCTTTTAGTTTCAAATCATTGTTGTACAACATTTTTGCCTTTTCAAACCATGTTTTCCAAAATGCTTTATTAAAATTGACATATGCCTTTTTGAATTGAAATTCCCCCCTACTATGTCGTACCATTGCCATGATGTTTTTTACCTTACTGAATTTGTGGAGGAGGATCTTGTCAACCTTGGTCTTGATATCCACAGGCTTTTCCTCTGGCTTCTCTGCAGACACCTTCTCTTCCAATTCCCTCCATAGGACATCAAATTCCTCCTTCATTTGTAGATTACTTAACTTTCTCCCCTTATCCTTCAATTTACCTGCCAGAGATCTGCTTTTTGTTAACAATTCTGCCTCATAATCTGTCCTTTTCCTGTCCAGTTGGGATTTAGAATGATTAATGTTGAGCATTTCCTCACATTGCTTGCGTGTTTCATTAATAAGTTCATCCTTCAGGTTCTCGATTCTTAAATCAATGTTACTCTTCCAGTTCACCAAGATCTGGGTATGTTCTTCATTCTTGAAATATGTCTCAATTTCTTCTGTGATGGTTTTGTAAATGTCATGGTAGTCTTCTGTTAGCTGTGAAATTGACACATCAGCCACCAATTGGCTTTTGATTTCATTTAGCCATCTCTGTTGTGTCTCTAGGGCATGTTTCCTCATTTTCCAAGACCAGTCAGCATAGCTGTTCTCCAGCTTGTTGTACACCATGACCTCTAAGGTGTTTCTGAAACTGAAAATGAAGTTCTCTCTGCGCAGCGCCTTACAGAGATCTTTAATTCTCAACTTGAATTCAGACAGCGTGGACAGTTTGCAATCAGTTTGCCACTGTTTTATGTGGAGTAGTTTGGTTTTGAGCTCCTGGACATTTTGACTGTAGGACGGATTGGGTGGTGCCATCGGAGGGTCTCCTTCCAGGAGGTTTTTGAAGTAAAACACTTGAGAGTTTATGTCAAATTGAATGATGTCACTGAAACATTGAGCTTCGTGATTTTCCTCTTTGGCAGCTATGCGAGCAATTTCATTAAGTCTCTTCTCAAGAAGTCGTCTTCCCTCTTGGTTTTTATCATTTGCTGTAGTTTCTGCAACATTCTGATGGACAAATATGCAGCTTGGTTTAATGTTTACCAATGCCATGCGCAGAAAAGCCTGAGCACAGATCTGAAGAATGTCCTGCATTTCAGATGGATTTTCTCCCATGATGTTGATCAGGGTCAAGTCACCTATCCCTATAATGAATGTTGCCAATTCATTGTCATGTGTCAGTGTTGCTTCAGAACTGAGCTCTAATGATCTTAAACCTTCTGAATCGATCACTAGAACAAAGTCATACTGCAGCTGGGCTTTTATGTCTTCATCCACCTTCAGTAATTGCATAAATGCCCCACTGGTGCATCGCCCAGCACTTACCGCAAACTGAAGTCCAAACATTGTGTTCAAAAGAGTCGACTTCCCAGAGCTTTGCACACCAAGAACCGAGAGAACAAGTATATTTTTGTCCCCAAGCTTTTGAACCAGTTCTCCAAAAACAGCCGTAAGCCATGTCAGAGGAACATGTGACACAGCTCCATTCATCAACTCAAGTGGATAGCCTAACATCAGCATATCGGCTCCAATAGAAGGAAGGTTTTCAAAAAATTCTTTGTGCTCTCCAATATAATTCATGTCTTGAGCAGCTTCATAAAGCTGGCATATTTCTCTCATTATGTCGTTAAGAGCGAAAGCAGAGGCATTTATCTGTGCTGAAATCTTGCTTAAAGTTTTGTCCAGCTCTGCTGGATTTTTGTCCATTTTGCTCCTCTCATCAATCCATGTTCTGTGATATTTCTCCTGTAGAGCTGAGAGAATATCTGCAGTGTGTTGGTCAAGGTACATGCAAAGCCACTGTAACATGTACATAGTCTCTTTGTCCTCAGATTGAGACAGACTTTTTAATAATTCTAACATGAAGTTGTTTAAGGGGAGAGCAGCCTCCAGTTGCTTTTCCCGACTAGATTTCAGAGCCATCTTTATTTCACTTGCATGCTGTTCTAGACTTGTATCTGCTTTATTTGGTAAGCGACACAGCAGCTTATCCTTTTTACACCACTCCTGCCACAATGTGCCTTGTAATGGCAAAAGCCTTTCCTTCAAGGTTGAATCCTCAAATGGTTCACCAGATGCTTTCTTCAACTTTTCTATCAACGATTGACTAGTTGCTTTCCCATCCTTACATCTTTTGTCATCCTCATCTAATTCGAAATTGTGTTTCTTCACAATGTCCAAACACATCTCCAGGCTGAAAGTTTTTGTTCCACTTGAAATAAATCCGGAAATCTTTCGAACAATCTCCTCTGTAAGTTCAGCCTCATTTCGGTTTTTGGCTGCAATTTTACATTTTGTCTTTGCATTGCTGCTGTTGGCCACCTTCTCAAGCTCAGAAAACAGCGTAATCAGAGGAACTGGGACTTTGTGCAGCTGCTGTGCAACCTTTAGTTCCTCCCCCTTCAGGGGTCGGTCAGGGAGCAGGAGAATTATGGCATTGCTCACTTCCTGTAGAAACTGAACCTGCCTGGGGAGTTTGCAGGCATCGCCGTGGAGGTTGATAAATGCAACGCATCTGTCAAACACATCGTCATCTCTCCCCGCTGGACAGTACCAGGATATTTCAGCAAGCCCGTTTACAAGCAGGCTGCTGTTTGTGCTTCCAGGGCAGTGACGATTGAAGAACACCGGATGTTTCTTCTTGTTGAGGATGTTACTCATGATCTGAGACTTGGAGTTGGGAGATGATCCCAACCTCATTATGGTCACAATAGGCACAGGCACATTAAAAATGTGTTGTGCAACATTGTCGCTTGTCTTCTTGATCTTTCTCAGAGCCCATACGGGAAATTCTATATCCTCAGTCAAAGGGTTGGGAATTAACAGAGGCAAGGCGAACTGGCAAGTAGAGAGTTTACCATTGAGGTACTGCCTTACAAAATTGTCTGAGCAGTGAAACACTGCCATGTGAAGATCCATTGGATGGATGTGGGTCTTAGGTGGGACTGCCTCAGCCACTTTACCATGTGAAGTAAAGAAATCATCATCATCTGTCACATCCTTATCAGCATCGGTTATATTTGCATGATCTTCAGGTGAACTTAAGAACAGATGACGGGCCCTGCAATCTAACATCATAACCATATTCACATACTGAAACCATAGGTCTTTTTCTGTCAACTCCTGACTTTTTGGAAGATTCTTTATGAGGAGTATATCTTTCATTTGTATCTTCTTTGGATATGATTCCCATAACCCTAGTCGCTGAAATAGGTCCTTAAATCCCACGTCTGTGATGTCTTGCTCCTGAAAAAGGAAATGGTCATCATGTCAATCAGGTCTTGCCATAGGATCACACTCAAGTTAATTAGACACTGCTCAAATGAATTAAGGGAACACAATCAACCCAGTAACCTACACCAATTAAATTAAACGTCAAGGATATCAATCTGTTCAGTTAGTAAGTATAAGCGATTGTGAATCAGGGTGACGTATTTTGGTGCAAATAAAAGTGACAATGGCTGTACTGGAGAGGCAACAGCAAGAAAGGGAATGGTTTTGCAAGTGAAATAGGGCCAGCTGAGTCCATAGAGTTATATAGATTATATATAGATTATCCCCATGTTAATGAGTAATGTGTTTTTACCAAACCCGTAAATAAATTAAACATGAATGCTTATAAACCCTTATGCAACAACGCTTATTGATACATTACCCGTAGTTGTGGTGAACGCTACTACCCCTTTCTGTGCGTTATTGCAGTGCATTATTGGTACTTAGAATCATATCATACCATGTCTGAGATCCCGTCTGTGATCCCTGGATTGGTGGCGTCAGGGACGGTGACAATATCAGGATCCTGCTTACATCTGTTTTGTGATGATGTGTCTGTTGACTCCTGTCTAGACGGATTGCCCTCCCCGGTCGTTGTGTCGCTGACAGTGTCCTCCATCACCTTGGCGATGGTGTCTTGTAGAGAAAGCAGCTGACGGACACCTTCGCCCTCCAACTCACTTAGCTGTTGACTCTTTATGAAACTCTGAATGTAGTCTAAGAATTCTTCTTCGTTAGATCCTGTGAGAAGAGGGGCCTTTTCAGGAATTTCCAAACTCAAGACATCAGCCACGATGCATAACTGCACTTCATTAAGCTGCATCAGCTGTTTTTGGATATCCCAAAAAAGCTTTTCATGTGCATTGGTTTGAGGCATTCTTCTCTCTATGTCTGCATCAACTCTCCTTGTAGCTTGGAGCCCCAACAAGCTGTGGGGCCAAAAAGTAGATCTTCAGAACGGAGACCTTAGTAACCTGAAATGCAGTAGAAGTACATTCAAATGATTAAAATATATCAAACATGTCATCAATGAATATTCATATATAAATTTCACCACGTGACAAAAATGTATTTAAAATTACAATATAACAAAACAACATTGCTTTTAAATCGCATTTACATAGTATCATAGTGTTGAGCAAATGCCAACATTTTCAAGAAGTAACCAAGCCTCAAAGAAGTAATCAGTAGAATTTTTCCCCTAATTTCTCATTTAAACTTTTCTCAACTGATTTAAAATGTCCTATTATTGTTTACAGAAACACTTCACACAACGGGTCAATAGCCACGGACACTTTATGTGATGTTCACTCTTCTGCTATGTTCTGCTTAGCCCCTACGACGTTTGCTTGCAGCTTTAATTAGGGGCTAATCAGCGAAGCACCTATTGTGTTTGTTCTTTTTATTTTCTTCTGCCATGGGAGTCTATGGCCCCGTAGACCCTTGCGGTAAAAAGTTGAGATTTTTTGGCAGTCTTGTTAAGGACATCATTTTGCGGATATATAGATTTTCCGCCATCTTGGATTTTAAGTAAAAGCCAAAAAGAAAATTGCGGGTCACAGATTTTTTTTAATGGTCCCGTTTTTTTGCAGAGTTGATTTCTAGACGAAGCAGCACAAAAGTTATCAGAAGGTTTTTTGAGGGCGTATCTCATCTCTTGGTCCAAAGTTCACCAAACTTTGTGTCCATGTCCAGATCAGGCTTACAAAGTTTTGACACAATTGGCCATATGGGGGCGCTGTTGCTGAAAAACTGTATTTTAGCTTATAACTCATGAATGCAAACACTGATTTTAGCCAGACTTGTTGGGTACCAAGAGGGCATAGTGTAGTAGTACTGCAATTAATATGGAGTTGGTAGTGCAACCCATGTGACCGCCACAAGCCAATTACAATAAAGTAGTGATTTAAAGTGTTTAGGATGGTAGGTGTATTGACCTATTGGCCTATAACATACTGCAACATACTGGGCCATTAGGGGGCGCTACAGTAAATAGTCAAACATTGCAATGTTTAGACACTCATAACATTTTATCTGATTTGCGGTTGGTATCAGGTGATGCATGGCCATGCATGTTGAACAACTTTGCAATTGAATGTTTCCATTTTAGTTGTTAAGAATTTCCGCCATCTTAAAATTAGTGGAAAAACTTTAAAAAGTTTCACAGGCCACAAATTAAAATATTTCTTGTCTATAAATTAAAGAGATGATCTTCAGACAAAGCCTCAAGGAAGTAATCAGTAGAAATTGTGTTATTCAAAATATTTTGCCAGTAACAGCCAAACGAATTTGAACACACTCTATTGACTTGGCTACACAGTGACTTCCATCAACAGAGTCCCACACACATTCACACACACTCACTCATTCACACAGAAACTCACACACACACACTCACACGCTCACACACACACACGCTTATTTTACACAGGAAGTGACCACTATCCTGTCGAAAGAAGTGGGTGAACTTGACCTTTGAATGGTCTACACACTGTCATACACACACGCACATGCACACACACACACACACATTACACAGGAATGGTGCAATGAAACCAAGGGAGAGGGTTGGTGATGTTGACCCCACTCATGGTCCATGGACTGGTCTACACACTGACACCAGAGTCACACACACAAAATACACACAGACACACACAAACCCCCAGTGTGGTCCCCTGAGTGGGCTACACCATGACTCCAATAGGGACACACACACCCACCAATGGTAAACAGGAATAGTCCACAGGACACATGGTGTCCAATCTTCCCCAAAATGTGCACAGATGAGCTTCAGACCAAGCTTAACAAAAATGATCAGATGGATTTTTGATACTCAATACATACATTTAATAGAAATCATATTACATTTGGTTTGAGTAACATGACGATGTATCTGTCATGTTAGTAACTTCACAATGATAATATCAACATCGTTTTTTTTATTGGTTTTAAAGAACCCAAATTAGTTCATTTCTCATTAACTCTATGACAAATCAAACTCAGCCGGCTTACTGCTGCAGTTTTCACATGATCGTGCCTATCGCCACAATCGTGTCAGGTACCATGGACCCTTAGGTGGATACCCCATAGGCGAAACCGCCAAACAGGAACTTTGGTAAATTCTCACTAACGCTTTGACTAATCGAACTCAGCCGGCTTACTGCTGCAGTTTTCACATGATCGGGTCATTTTCCGCCGTCGGGTCAGACGAGACTCTGCCGCATTCTTCTTAGCCCCTACAATGCTGCTTGCAGCTTTAATTTATCTAAGTATCTGTAGCAAAAATTAAAAAGGCACTGTGTAGAATCCTGGCTAAATACTTCTCTTCTTCCATTAAATAACTTACCTTTAAATTCCAGTTGACAAAAAGAAGATGCTTGATGAATCAGACATCAGAGAGTGATCTTACCCCACCCTTAAAGCCTTCCTTTAT
>JACXGK010003704.1:23746-43314 GCA_016801125.1 Novumbra hubbsi
GGGGGGGGGGGGGGGGGGGGGGGGTGTGGCGGGGGCGATAATGTAGACATGCCGATGATAACCTAACACAGGTGGCAACGTTACCAGGGGATCATCCAGGAGTAGTGGACATTACTCCTCAAGACGGTACACTGTTCTGTGCTGTCCTGCACCAATGTTTAAGATGGCTGTGTTTATGTCTTTGGTTTTAGGAGAGGACACCGGTATCTTACCGCTTTTCTTCCCCTGTGGTTCCATTAAAAGGGAGGTTTTGCCCACAGCTCTGAAAAGAAAGGGTACGATTTGATTCGTAATAGCCACTACGTGTAAGTGGCTGTTGTTCCCGGGTAGCATTGCACACCAAAGCATTAGATCAGGACAATCCTGGTCTAGTTAAATAGCAGGTAGAAACAAAAACATTTGTTCTTGTCCTTTGAGGACTGAATCAATTTCCCCTGTATAAAAACATCTCATGGTTTTCAGGAGTGCCTCTGGAAACACTTACGGTCTACCAGACAGCTCAACATCCAGACTTGGATAAAAACCTGAAGAACTATTTCACTGAGGAGGTACAGGGAACTTAATTTCCAAAGCAGGTTTTTTGTTTTTCCTACTGTAGCATCATGGGTAATGTACTACAAATGTACACATCATACTATGTTATGTGTTGAACAATGTTTTAACAAGATCCTAGTGGTTAGTGTGGATCTGTTAGTTGTGCCAATGTGGTCGAGTCACTGAGCCCTAAATGCTGCTGTAATTTGTGCTGGACTAAACACAACAAAATTTCTGCCAAATTGCATTTACTTTAATATCAAGGTTTCAATATACACACAGGGTGTTCCAGCAAGCATAGCTTTCTTCAGTCCATCGGGAGTCAAGTTTTGCCTGGAAACTGTGAGAAGACTGTCCGGTGACGGACTGAATCAGATAAAATTTGCAGCCATTGGACCCACAACAGCGGATGCCATGATTGAAGCGGGATTACCGGTCAGCAGTTCGGCAGAGAAACCAACAGCTGAACACTTAGCCTCAGGGATAGCAAAGGCTTTACTGTGATGCAGACACAGTGACAGAAACAGATACATGCTGATCACCGTCCAACATGAAAACCTGATCGGTCCTCATCACTTTCTCATTCAGCTTAGTGGAATGGATTGTGGTGTCACGTTGCTGGAGGGATTTCTTACTAATTTCACAATTTGCTATTGTTTGTTGCTTTTTTGTGAATATGGTTCCTGTTACATTGTGTTTAATCAAATATTGAAATATGTTGTTATTCAGCGCAGCGAGAAGTGTAACGCTCGGTGTTGAAACTAAATGTATCAGATCATGCTCTTATAAACTTGTGAAATTACCGAGCTGATATGGAGTAAAATGGAAGCATCTAAAGAATGTCAACATGAACTAAGCTATTTGCACATTGCGTCATTTTTAGATAATACAGCATATTATTTTGTTAAAAATAAATGATGAACAGTTGAGTTAAAGACTCACACATTCATGTTTAAAGCTTGAATACTTTATTATGTTTCATTTATGGTCGTAATGTTGAGTTGATGTGTGACAAGTAACAGCATTCAACTTAGTAGAAACGCGCGCGTGCGTTCCAAGCGGCTGTTGTAGAGGGCTGGAGTCGCGTGGCAGTTCTCCCGCCCCAGTTTCGGGATGAAAGTGAAGGCCATTAGTTAAATGCAATGCACCCATTTATAGCCAGTGGAGAGTACATCCGTTTTCATTTTGCACGCTTTATAATGTAAACTTGAACAGGTGTTTGTTTGCCTTTCGCAGGTGAATGCGTATTTGCCGCGTGGCATACGCCTATTTTTTTTTTTTAAACAAAAAGCTTGTTACCGTTTATAACTTAAAAGGCGTGGCTCAGAAAAATTTCCTTATATTTTGGAAGAAAAGATGCGGTCTTCAGTAGACTGTTACCTTCGCTAAAAACTCACGCTCTCCAAGATACGGTTCAACCACGATGCTGACTTTTATCCAGCGGATAAACGTCTTATTTTTCTTGTCGCGCATCGGCTCCACTTATGCAGAAAAACTCTTCCACAGTCGGGATCGTTCTGATATTAAGCTGTCCTACTCTCACCAAGCAGAACTCGTTACAGACAAAAATAGTGCAGAGGTAAGACTAGTGTTTTTTCTCCAGTCAACCATTTATTATGTGTAACGTGTAATATTCACATATTCAGCAACGTTATTAAATAGATCTTAATGTGCATTAATATACCACATAATTTCTTTTGAAATTAAAGGCAATTATAATGTATCCAAAGTATTTGAAATAATATAACCAGAATAATGACATTCATTCATCAAGAGAGTGGGCTTTGGACCTGCAGTGTGTATGGTAGTGTTAGTTATTATATAATTACCTCTTTCAACCAGATGCGATTAATGTAGGCTAATTCACTTGAAGTTGCTGTAGGGATTTTAGCGAATAGTAAAAATGTTTCCTTTAAACGTAGTAAAGTTTAAAAAGCATTCGTTTTGTTGACACAGTGCACATATTGGGACATAAATGGCATATTAGACAATTTTCACAGAACCTTCTTGACTTGACTGCATCACTTCTACAATGAGTTGCTAAAAATTCCAGAATGCTTCTTTAGTTTATTTATTCTGTCACTATATGTTTTCTACCCCTAGCATTACCTTTACACCAAGAGAAACATTCAGAATTCTAAAACGTTGAAAACTGACAAACGCGATTCTGATTCTTCAATTTCTCCAGCTTTTTCTCTCCAGATATGGCTTTGTACAGCCAGTGAACTGGGGTGAGGTCCAGTTTAAAGAAACCCCAGGGAGTGCCTATAATGAAAACTTCAATGGTGAGGATGACCTCCTATCTTGGATCCAGGAGGGAGACTCATCAGTGTCACATGCCGAGATTGATAGTGACGTTAGGGTTGCCTCTATGACCACTGAAAGCCCAGCCTTCGCTTCCGCTCTGAAGGAGTTTCAGGCGATGTCCGGACTGCCTGTGACAGGTCTGTTCGATGACGCCACCAAAGCAGCCATGAACACACCTAGATGTGGGGTACCGGACAAGGAGACAGAAATGGACACTAGTGCCGAGCCACGCGACAATGTCCCTAGCTCGGCACCTGAAATGGATGCAATTGATAATCAGGGTTACATTTTAACCAGCTCATCACCTCGCGTGCGTGCACTTGACGATCCTAAATTCCCTGGCACAGAACCTGAAATGGAAGCCACTGATCTTCCACATAACCACTTTAATATTTTAGTGCCTGAAATGGATGCAATTGAGAATTCTGGCAGCACCACAACTATCTCAACACTTGTAAACAACTCTGCCATTAAGCAAAATAGTGACAAAGAAAACACAGAAGACTCAACGCTCAGTAGTACTGTTGGTGCTTCGATTGGCTCAATCACCAGCAACTATGCAGGGGAAAATAAGACAATTAACAAGGCTTTTATTGGCCTGAATGAAAGCTACCTTGAAGACAACACATTCAGGCCCACAACTAATGACACTGACGGATACATGGAAGACAACATATTTAATACGACTTTAGATGGCACTAATAGAAGCAATACAGGTGATGATAAAAACTCATTCAGAGAGACTCTCACTGGCGCTGTTACTAATTTCACAGACTATAACACCACATCTATTGTCATTTCTAAGGGCAGTTACAGTAACTACACTTACATTAACAACACTGACAGTAACTACACTGACAGAAACTACATTGACAGTAATTATGTTGATAATAACTTAACTGACAAAAACTACACAGACAGAAACTACACTGACAGTAACTACACGGACACAAATTATTACCACACATTTGGCAACAATGTTAGCACCACTGCTGTGAACAACTCTGACCAGAACAACAAACACAGGCACAAAGACAGTGACCCCCTTGACACCGAGAGATCCCATCAGCATCAGGGCCTTCCTCCTCCTTCGCCTGCCGTCGTCCGTAAGAAGCGTCACCTGGCCTCTCTGCTGTCCAAGCGGAGGCAGAGGAGAGAGGTCGGCGGTCATGAATGGGGTCACATGGCCTTCTCCAAGACCGTGTTGAAGTGGAGGCTGATAGGTAAGGAGGGTCACGACAAGTTGATTATACGCTGCCTTGAAAACACTGAAATACCTGTAAAAGAACATGAATACAAAGCTTAGCTTTTATGATGATATGCCATTTAACAGACCTTTTATATAAACGGGTATAGAGTCCTTGCTTGTGCTTGTACACATTTTACATAGGGGGTCAGGGAATCTCGGATTAAACGAACATTGAAGTGACGGGCCTCTGTTTATTTCTAGGAGAGGGTTACAGCAGTCAGCTGACCATAGAGGATCAGAGGCAGATCTTCAGGGTGGCCTTCCGGATGTGGAGTGAGGTGACTCCCCTGGAGTTTGTGGAGGACACACGCTCTCCCCTGGAAGATGTCGACATCCGGCTGGGCTTTGGCACAGGTTGGGTACCAGTCTGTTTGTGCTAACACTGACCTGTCTTCACCGGTTGTTGTAACCAATCATAATGCATGAGCACTGACTACACTAAGTCGGAGGTTAGCCTCTCCACCCTGCCTTAGATAACCTGGGCCGGACGGATCCTAATATACAAACTGCCTCAACATTAGCACTGGTTCAACTCCAATTGTCGCTTTAGGAAAGCACAGATCCGATGTGCTACCAGGCTACAGTCAAGACTGATGAGTGTGATTTTGGCAATCGCTTTGGATTTTTTCGTGCAATAAGGCCCGGGCTCTTTTCTCTGTGCGCAAACAACACAGGGAGACATCTGGGCTGCAACCAGAGGTTTGACGGCACGGGGAGAGAGTTTGCCCACGCATGGTTCCTCGGGGACATTCACTTTGATGACGACGAACATTTCACCGCGCCCAACACGGGCAGTGGCATCAGCCTTCTCAAAGTGAGTGGCATTAGGAAAACGGGTACAGCGATATTCTTTCGTGTGCAGCAATGTTCTTGACAGCAAAATATGTATTTTTTTGTTGAACTAGGGGGAGGTGGGGGATGTCTCAAAGTGCATTCTACAGGGTCATACTACTTTGTCTTTTAATTTAGTTTGATTTCTTCGATGTTAAGAGTTCAATAAACATATATGACGTTGCTTTTTGCCCTGACAGGTGGCAGTGCATGAGATAGGCCATGTTCTGGGTCTCCCACACATCTACAGGACCGGCTCCATTATGCAGCCCAGCTACCTGCCACAAGAATCGGGCTTTGAAATGGACTGGACAGACCGGAAAGCAATACAGCACCTTTACGGTAGTAGAACTATGTGAAAAGGTTTTGGACACAGACCCACCATTTGACTGAGACTGGTATACACACACACACATCAATTTATATCGGCAACTTCTGTGTTCACTAAAGCCAATTTACAATTAGCCTTTGTCGTATCCTCTCTCCGATGGCACCCAGGTGGCTGTAGAGGTCGTTTCAGCACGGTGTTTGATTGGATCAGGAAGGAGAAGACCCAGCACGGGGAGCTGGCGATCCGTTTCAACACCTACTTCATGAGGGACGGCTGGTACTGGCTTTACGAGAACAGGAACAACCGCACGCGCTACGGGGACCCGGTGGCGCTGCAGGTCGGCTGGCACGGGATCCCCACGGACGGGGTGGACGCCTGCGTTCACGTGTGGAGCCGGAAGGCCGACACTGACGCCGTTTACTTCTTCAAAGGTACCAGAGTAGACCTCCGTCTCTGTCATCCACACGGTGCAATTGTGTGGCGTGTTATTTACATGAAATGCGTTGGGTTTATCCCGACATGGTAATGGAGGGGGTCGAGACGTTGCTGTCTATTAGACATGAGTGGATATTTTCCATGTTGGAAGCGTTTTTATTTAATAGGGCATTGTTACGTTACTTATGAACTTTAGTCCACACTTAACTCTGAATTCCTTGGCTACCTCTTCCTAAATTACTTGTGTAAATAACTATACAACAAATGTACTTTTGAAAGATTGTCTAGACTCTTCACCATCCCATAGATTATGTTTGGTTGGCCTGTATTGGTGCCAGGTACCATTTGCAAGGACCGTTGCAAATGTTAACACTTTAATACCACATTTTATCCATGCCAGCTTTTCTATATGATTTTGTTTTTGGTTTTCACGTACTCTAAGATTTGTTTTCTATAATAAAAGTGTTATTTATTATTTGTGTTTATTATCTCCCGTTGCCCTGAAGGCACCCAGTACTGGAGATATGACAATGAAAACGACCGGGTCTTCACAGTGGACCCTGAGGGACATCACTACCCTAGACCCATCTCAGAGGGTTTCCCAGGGATCCCCAGTCCCATTGACACCGTCTTCTATGACCGCAGGGACTCACACATGTACTTCTTCCGGGGTACCAATGTAAGTTAGAACTTCCAGTTGTGTACGAAATGTATTGATTTTTCTTTTTTAAACGTAATCTCTGTCGTTCCTCCTGGTTGTTTATCCTTCGTCTCCTTAATTTAGTTTAAATGCCCTTTACAAGAACATCCATGGAGCAGTTAAGGTTCCCTTTCTGGCCCAGGGATCCCTTTCTGGCTCAACTTGTCGACTAAGGGATTAGAACCTGCAATCTTTCGAATTTACTGGCCAATACATTCTTTACCAATAGGCTTTCTTGCCGCAGTTTACAGGGTTTAAAAGGGTTTAAAAAAACTTGGAAAAACGAGGCCCAACATCTACTTCCCAGATTAACTAATCTTTGTGTTCAGTGTGAATGAAGGTACTTGCGTATTTCGGTCCACTGCTGCAGTCCGCCAGCAGATTGGTACACTAACTACCTGCCTCGTTTCAGTGGAACATTTTCAGCGGTGCTTTGAATGTTTCAACCCCGATTTGAACACCCACACGTGTTCTACAGGTGTATGCGTTCAGCGTGGCGGCGAACCGGTTGTCTCGAGGCTTCCCCAGGAAGATCACTGCAGTGTTCCCAGCACTGACGCCTGGTGACCACCCAGGCGGCTACATAGACGCTGCCTACTTTTCCTACACACACAACGCTGTCTTCCTGTTCAAGGACACCCGCTCCTGGAGGGTTGCAGGGGGTCGGGAGCGGCAGAGGAGGCCACAGCAACCACACAATGGCCTCATGCCTCACAGGGAGGTGGAGGACCAGTGGTTTGATATTTGTAATGTTCACCCCACGGCCTTAAAGGTCGCCCGCCGCTGAGCCGGACATAGCGGGTTAGAGGGCGCTGCGGTTGACGTAGCGGGTTAGAGGGCGCTGAGGTTGACGTAGCGGTTTAGAGGGCGCTGCGGTTGACGTAGCGGGTTAGAAGGCGCTGAGGTTGACGTAGCGGGTTAGAGGACGCTGCGGTTGACGTAACGGGTTAGAGGGCGCTGCGGTTGATGGGGGAAGTGAGATCTTTTTGGCATCCACCGGGAGGACAATATTTTAACGACAAAGATTTTTTTACACAAAGTGTTTGTTCTGCACTTTTTTTGCACACGTGTGAACAAAATGTTTGTTATCAAGCACATTCATTTTTATTATTTATAGCTAGAATTATGACCGATTTCTTTTTGGAATGCAATTGTTTCTGTGTTGTATGTCATTTTAATATTTATATATAATCAGTGATATTTATTGTATAATTATTAAACCTATTAATAAATAAGGGAACATGAAATGAAAATTTGATTAAGCTATGAGATACATTATTTTGTTTTTAAAACTGGTACATTGTAGGTAACAGTATGCACTCACAACTAACTGTCAGTAGATTTGGATAATAGTTTAGATCAATAAATAAACGTTGTTTAAACAAAATGTGGTGATTTGGTCTTTTAATATTTTAGACATTAAAAATTGTATTCAATAATTCCGTTTATGGACTGTGTATTACGTCGCCATGGTAACATCAAATCCTAAACAAGGCCTCTTTATTTTAGTCGATAGAGAAATGTGTTGTTACGATAGGCGGCATTTTAAATAGTGGATAACTATGTTAAACTGCGGTTTTGGGTGCACGAAAGATATTGACCATGATTAACCAAACGAAATATGAAAGGCGTCACCTCTACACTTTTATGACGAACGACGGTATCTGGGTAAGGTGTCTGCTTTATTCAAACCACATTTCTGTTTCCTTTTAACAAACGAAATTACCTTAGATTTACCATCCCAAATGTGCCCCTGAAAATGTAAAATTCTTTCTAGTTTTCTCACGTTGAACTACCACAGATCCTAAAAACTAAGAAGATAAATATGACAACCACTGGACCACAACGGAAACTAACGTTTTGTACGGAAAGGTATCCCAAGATCTTCAAAAACCCAGAGCAGGTAGATTTACATTTAGGACTTTGTCCATCTTAAAAAATAAAATATCCTAAAAACATGTATTACTCTTTTTTGGTTTTCCTAGGTTTTTGTAAAAGCGCTTGGCGACCGCTGCAGAAAATTTGCTTCATGAAAAAAATGTCATTGAGTCAAAAGATTTCTACTTTCTTTCCCATAGAAAACGGGAAACAGACAGTATCCCTATTCAGCCCATGACAACCGTGATACTATACACAGTGTGGAGACGTTTGATACTGTAAGTATCTATATTAAGGTAATAATTACAGATATTGTGAATATATCAACAAATCAGTTAATGTCATCTGTCATGAATTATTGCTTAATTGGCTCACCTAGATAGCTAACTGTAAACGCACAAACTGTAACATGCTAGTCTAGATAATAGGGTCTGATTCAAACCGCAGTGTAATTGTAATTGGTGTATTGTTTGATTAACACCCTCACAGGGTTTGGGGCGTAAAAAGTATTACAGAGATGGAAGAACGAACTACTCCCGCTTCTGTCTGTGGTCCCCCAGTAGGGTAGACGAGGACCTAGCTGGGCGCTTGTCGTCCTACCGGATAGATTACCTGGCCGCAGAGGTGTTACACACAGACACCATTAACCACCGCCGCTTTCCTAAAAAGTACCTGGAGAAAGCCAGCGCTGCCCCGAGTGTTGCCCAAGTAATCTTTCCATTTTCGTTTCCCATTGTCCCCGCTATCTGAAACCATGTCGAAAGCTAGCATTTGTGAGATAAATACACACAGCATACCCACAGAGCAGCCATAAGACTTTACATGTACATTACAGGTGGAGAGGAACCTCGGGTTCCGGAGAAACGACGCTCGTCCAGAACGAACACCGTTCGGTAGGCTAGCGGTTAATAACCGCCCATTGCCTGCCCAGCCGCTATTGCCAGGGTTACTGTGAATGCGTTAGCTGGAGAAACGAAAAAAGGTTTTGTATTCGTCAATAAATACTGGGGATTGGGGTGGCTCAAGACAGCCTGTGTCATATAGCTTCTTACCCTTTTGTCCCTGTTATTAAAGATCACGATTATAAGGACAGACTTCATCATAAATAACACCGCCACCATTGATATTTCTGATTGAACGTCGAGAGAGGACTAAGGTTTGAACATGAGATGAATCTAATTTTTAACGTCCCATTACGCCAGTATCCATTGAGCTGCGGCGGCAGAGCCAAATATGAGGCAGACATTGATACTGTAATCAATATGTTACTTGCTATTAATTCACCAGATCTTGACACATTAAGCTCCTGGTGGAACCTGGATGGCTGGCTTAGCGCTGCAGGCGGTGTTTCGTCCATAGGCTTCATTCATTTATTGAAGTAGAAATCAGTCATAAAAGTTGCTAAGTAAAGAAAAAAAGAAACTCGAGCTGTTTTCCCACCAGCAGATCAAATCAATAAATGTGTATGTTTTTCCTTATGAGGATTTGCTTGTAAGATCTATTCTGAGTCAATACTTCATTCATTGAGTTTACCCACCCTTATCTTTGTGGAGACCTTTTCATTAACACATGGACCTGGATCACACACTCACACACACACACGGGCTCCCATTACACAGGCACTGGGTAGAATACACAAACTCAGTCTCACTGATGTACAGCTATTGGTGGCTGTCTCCCTAAGGCATTAACAAAACACTCCTCATGCTACAGGCCTAGGGTGAGCTTGTGTGTGTGTGTGTTTCTTGGTAGTTAGGCGTCACACCTGGCGGGGGCTCACACAGGGGGAATCTCCGGGAGAACAGGACTGGGTCAGACCCTCCTCCAGCACACATGTAAAACAGACACTCCCCATTGGACCCAGTTATTGCCCAGTAGAGAACTTTGTCTGACGCATTTCTCATCTCTAATTACACCTGGGTTGCATGACACTGATGAGATAACGCAGGGAGATATCTCCCTTATGTCTACTGTGTAAATGTTCTTGGTGTTTCTTATTCCTCGAATAGATGCACATGGTTGGCTGAGGTTATTAAAGAACTCTGATCCACATGCCTCAGAGTATACCAGCAACAATGTCTCTGTCAGGGCACCAGAGGAGTATTTAAACCTTTAAATTCACATGTCCTCGCATTGAGGGAATGCGACCAGGTGATCAAACAAAGATCCAACGTCTGTTGAACATACGTATGTATCTAAAGAGCCATTGTCACTTCAGTATCATTTCCCTTGGCTCGATAAGAAGGAGGACCACCAAGGCAGAAGTGAAGTGTCCTCCTTTTATTTCCTTAGCAGCATGAGTGAATACAAAGGAACAATACAAAGACCGAAGAGAATTACATGTTTCCAGGATCCCATTGTTGTAATGTGTAATTCTTCCGGAACATTCACATGTCTTGTATTGGTATTGATCTGTTACTATAGGCTGGAGTGGATGTATTGGGCCTCTTTCCTGGTGCTGTCACCCTACTCCTGGCCTGATCCTTCCGACGTCTTGAAGGAAGACCTGGCCTTAATGACTGTATCCCCTTTTATATCTCCAACCGGCATAGCCAGGAGAGGATAGGCCACTCCTCTTAGACTAGTTCCTCTCTAGGTTTCTTCATGCCTTATAGGGAGTTTTTCAAAAGTCGAGTTCCCAACCCCTCATAAAATACATTTGGTTGATGGTCAGAAGGGACAGAACAGGATCTTCTGTGGGTTTTAGGACTGTCCATTGACTCCACAAATCAATGTGTTTTGAAATACGTTTTTGGTATTTTGGTGATTTACATTTTTGACAGGGGATGCAACACCTATTCCTTTTCCAGTCATGCCCTCCATGGATACACGGCATGCACACAAACTCTCACAGATTTAAACGATCTGATATGACCAGCAGAGGGCAGTCATGTTGCATGGAATTTATCAGCCCAAGGTCTTAAACAAAAACCAAGGAATAAAGCGTATATCCCTGTAATGATCAGAAGACACGTCACACCTGATGTAGACAAAATCTTGCCCACAATAGTTCACATGTGTTTTACATAAGATCATATGTTTAAAGAAGCAGCTAATTTGTTTTTCACACTTTTATTTCCATGACACCATCTACATGTTGTTTTATGTCTCTTACAGGTCAACCACCCTTGGGGATATGGTGTGGGGATGGAAATCTAGTGTGGGAATGAGAAGTTCATGTGGGGAAGGGGATCTAGTGTGGGGAAGGGGATCAAATGTGGAGATGGGGATCTAGTGTGGGGAAGGGGATCTAGTGTGGGGGTGGGGATCTAGTGTGGGGAAGGGGATTTAGTGTGGGGAAAGGGATCTAGTGTGGGGAAGGGGTTTTTAGTGTGGGGAAGGGGATCCAGTGTGGGGAAGGGGATTTATTGTGGGGATTGGGATCTAGTGTGAGGAAAGAGATCTAGTGTGGGGATGGGTAACTAGTATGGGGATCTAGTGCGGGGATGGGGATCTAGTATGGGGATCTAGTGTGGGGATGTGGATCTTGTGTGGGGATCTAGTGTGGGGAAGGGGATTTAGTGTGGGGATGGGAATCTATTGTGAGGAAGGAGATCTAGTGTGGGAATGGGGATCTAGTGTGGGGATGGTCACTTCCCCTCTGATGTAATCAGATTGTTGTGATTTGTACTGGTGCTGTGGATGAAATCTTAATAATGGTCAACATGAAGAATGCCTGTTGAAGCCCACCGCGAGCCCTGTCCTGGTGAGAAACCCTGTACAGCACGGCCTCTGCACCATGTCATGTCAAGCACACCATTTCCCACAGGTCGCTGCAATACAATTTGCATTCAGAATGTGTTTGTGTAATGTACGAAACATGTACATGGCCCTTGTGGCTCGTCCTTGTACGTATCAGTGTTTTTGATTTATTCTGTAACTAGTAGCAACCCTTTAGTGACTAGCTCGTTACTATGATGGCTCATGAATTTTTAAAGCGAAGTTGTCAGAAGAAACAGGGAAATTAAGTATCCTACAAAAACAAGCCTGTTCTGTGCAGTGACGATGGAGTTGATGCTCTGGATCTTAAAATGTAATTTGTGTTCATAGCATATTTTTGTATTTACCATTGGAACATGGGGTGAAAGGAAAATAAAATGTTCTCCTTCGTTGCATCAATGCAAAAAAAAAGCGGATCTGGTTGTCTAAATGAGTCAAATGCAAATAGAGTATATAGTCTATCCTCGTCCCGCAGAAGATCTGAATGCTCCCTGACGGCTGCTTTGATGATTTTGTTAGGATCTGAAACATTTATTTAGTCCCTTTTTGAGATTGTATTATATTTACCAAAGGATCATATTTGCCTGCGTCTGAATGGCAGGTTCTGAAGGCTGAATGAGTCAAAGGTGGTGCTCCAAATGACACCCTAGTCTAATCCCTACGCCCGTTGCAAACATCGCTGCGAACAGAATGCTGTAGAAAGCTGTCAACTGGAGCTGGAAGAGCAGAGTTCTGGATCAGCCATTTATCCCCAGTGATCACTGGGGAAATTCAGATTCTTGAAAGGAAAATTATTCAGAATTAAAGGTTGTTTTGACAATGAATAACAGTTGTACCTCGTTGTTTTTCTGGACCTCTCCCTTTCATATCTCTCTCTCCCTTTCATAGCTCTCTCTCCCTTTCATAGCTCTCTCCCTATCTCTCGCTTTCCCCCTTTCTGTCCCTTTCCTCTCTTTATTACTCTGTCTGTCGTAGCTCCTCTCTCTCCGTCTCTCGGTTCAGTTTCATTGAAAGGGCTTTGTTGGCCTGGCCGAGGTTCTCCCCTCTGCCTCTTACCACTGCTGTCTGATCTATAGTACAAATTAGGATTATAGGAGAGGAACCATGGCATGTTCAACCAGTGCTGCCTGATTTATAGTACAAGTAAGGATTAAAAGTAAAGAACCTTGGCACGTTCTTCCAGTGCTGCCTGATCTATAGTACAACTGTACTGCTGACTGTTGCTCGGTTTCAAGTTCCAATAAATATCTTTCATCAAATGCTCTGTAAAGTGTTTCTTCTTGAGAGTCTTTAGTGCAGCTGGTAGGTCTATGTTTGTATGTAAGTGTGTTTGTGTATCTGTGTGTACCATTTGTGTGTATATCTGTGTGTATTTATGTGTATCTTTGTGTGTGAATCTGTATGTGCGTGTATTTGTGTGTGGGTGTGTGTGGGTGTGTGTGTGGGTGCGCACGTATCTTTTCCTGGCTAATTTGTCCTACTAATTTCCTCTCAACTATACTTATAAACACCCTGCTTAATGGAAATCTGAATTGCTTTTGAGA
Organism: Novumbra hubbsi; assembly: GCA_016801125.1. Taxonomy (NCBI): domain Eukaryota; kingdom Metazoa; phylum Chordata; class Actinopteri; order Esociformes; family Umbridae; genus Novumbra; species Novumbra hubbsi. Next base: position 37,276 of record JACXGK010003704.1, read on the forward strand.
ATTGAATGTGCTAGAGGAGAGTCTTGTGTGAAGCCAAGGTATCCAAATGTAGCCGACATGCTATTCACCGATCACAAGACTGAGCACAACTGTGGAGGTGGCTGATACAGAAAGGGTCAGACAGACCCCCCCCCAACACTGACGCTGCAAACCTTTCTCAGATTGAACCCTGACCTTTGACCTCTGAGTGGAGGGGAGACCAAACGCTGTGCTGCTGGTGATGTCAGACAGGTCAGGGTGGAGGTGGAGAGGAGGCTGGTGTAGGGCTGTCCCAGGCGTTGCCACACAGAGACTTAGCGACAGGAGAAAGCGGCCATTTTGTGCCTACATAGGCCAGTGACAGTTGGTAACAAAAATATATATTGAAAGAGACGATGTCACACCGTGTGGTATGTGAGATGTAAAACATGTTATTCTCCTGACAGTTAACCGGAAGGAGTGTATTGAATGAGTTGAACAGACCAATGGAGATCGTCGTTGATTTGTTTTGTATGAGTAGGACAGACCAATCGGATTGTCGTAGATTGGTATTGAATGAGGGGGACAGACCAATAGGGACTGTCGCATAAAGAAATCCAACACACAAAAGGAGGCTCCAATCTCTCCAATTTGTAACCACATACATACACTCTAGGATACGGACTCCTCAGGGAATGCTGGTGGTAAACTTGCCCACATGGGCAAAATGAAGATAGAACCCACCACCTCGGAACAGTTGAGCAAAGCACGAGTAATGCCAGTGAGCTTTATCTAAATCAACCAATCGGTGGACAAAAACATTCCACCCGCACATGGCAGGTGGAAACCCGGGCAACCCTGTATCACCCTCCACCCCGCGGGCCACAGGTTACCCCTGACCGGAGCCACAAACGGACCCTGCTAGGAAATGTACCCTTTGATTTATTGGCACTCCGCTTGGTGTTTTCTGGCTCCGACAGGGAAGAGAGCGTCTTTGTTTGTGTCGGAGCGAGAGAAGGGCCTCCGAGGGAACGATCACAAGGCCACCATTGTTGTACTCACTCACCATATGGCAGGTTGAGGTTTAATTAATCACCTTTTTCATGGGAACATCTTTGTTATGACTCCGACATACTGTACATATGTTTTACTGCTAGCATCCAGTCTAACCAAAGAGTTCTTAGTCTTTAGATCTGCGCGTGTACACACACACACACATAACACACATGCGCTTGCACACACGCGAGCAAGCTTATTAACGTCGCAGTCAGATTTGCAGTGTCTTATTTACATCCAAAGACACACACCTGCTTCTTAATCTAAATGACCATCAACTTGAAAATGACATTAGGGAAGCAATGCATCATGGGCCACGTTGTCATTCTTTCATTCTACTTTCTTACTTACTCCGGCTCCATCTGTCTCACCTCTCCAAATCCACTCCCCCTTTTCCACCCCCTCTGCCCCTCTCACTTCCCCTCTCTAAGTTTCCCCGTCCCTTTTTATTCCCTTCGCATGTCACCTTCTTCCTGCTCCTCCCCCCCCCCCTCTTTCCCCCTCCTCCTCTCTCCCTCTCCTCTTTTCTCCCCTCCCCTCTCCCCCTCTTCCTCTCTCCACTCTCCCTCTCCTCCTCTCTCCCCTAATCTGATGAACTAATCAAGGGTTTTGACTCAATCAAACAGACAGAATATTTGACAAAACCCAGAGAATATTTGTTTTTATTTACCCAGAAGCCTAATTCATTGAGTCGTTGATAATTTTAAATGGATTTTCTATTGGTCCTCCAATCACCCTAATTGGAGTCTAAATGCACAACAATTAGAGTTAGGCAGCAGCTACCGGTAAGCATGTGTCCTAGTCCCTGTTTCGACATTTTTTATTTTATGGCTAGAAATAATTTGGATTACTGAGTAAGTGTGTGTGTGTGCATTTGTTATTCTCACAGTAAAGCCTGGTAGGTCATACTCATGCTCCTTTGTTCAAACCATTGGTCTAAATGGCAGCAGTCCTTTCTCATAGCTTAACCTGAAAAGGGAATTTCAGGAAAATTACCCCACATCGAAACCTAATTCTTTAAATATTTTCACCACTTGCAGCGAAAGCTTAAGTACCCTGTGGGAAATCCATGTGGATGGGTTGTGTTGAGGAAGCAACTGACGGTCATGGATGTGTTGAGGTGGCAACTGACAGTCATGTATGCGTTGTGTTGAGAAGGCAACTGATCGTTATAGAAGTGTTGTGTTGAGGAGGCAACTGACGGTCATGGATGTGTTGTGTTGAGGAGGCAACTGACGGTCATGGATGTGTTGTGTTGAGACAGCAGCTGACGGTTATAGAAGTGATGTGTTAAAGAAGCGACTGACGGTCATGGATGTGTGGTGTTAAGGAAGCAACTGACGCTCATGGATGTGTTGTGTTAAGGAGGCAAATGACGGTCATGAATGTGTTGTGTTGAGGAGGCAACTGACGGTCATAGATGTGTTGTGCTGAGGAAGCGACTGACTGTTATGGATGTGTTAGTTTGAAGAGGAAACAGATGGTTATGGATGCGTTGTGTTGAGGAGGCAACTGACCGTCATCCTGTTGATGATAATGACTGATGACATCTCAAGGAGCTATGTCTAGAGGAGCCTGGCAGTCTGGAACCGGAGTGGGCAAACAACGACCCGTGGAAGATCTGATCACACACACCAAACACACACACACAACACTGCCTTTGGAATTTATTCAGACCTTATCACCTTTTCCTCATATTGTAGTTTTACACGTAATTTGTAATTAATTGCATTTTTTGGTGACTCCACTGTGCGGCTGGGACCAAATGTGAATACCTACGTACATGAGATATTTCACTGTACGTCTGGGACCAAAGGTGAATACCTACATACATGAGATATTACAAGGTTTTAATTCTTATTCAACTGGCACACATTTCTAAAAACATGTTTTGTATTTGTCATTAGAGGGTATTGTGTGTAGATTGATAGCAAGGGTCTGAAAACTTTCCAGAGGCACCATAGGTTTTTCCCCCGGTAGATAGTTTTGTCACCCAATGGCCCAGAAAACCTATTTAAAAACAGACCTTAGAGTTACTCCTCCTGAAAAACACTCATTATTCATAAATGTCAGTTTTGCAATCTGTTTTATAAATCAGTGTCACAGACATTGCATTATGTTACCCTGTCCCCATTTTAGATAAAACGAGGTATCAATGAAAAAAAAGAAACATTGCTTCTGAATGATGATCTTTAGAATCATTATTACACAGTTTGGATGGCGTGTGTGTGTGTGTGCCCATTTTTGCGTATGGGCATGAGCACAGCTCCGCCTCCACAACATCATTCTACGATATTTTGAGCTGAACTCTCCTCCTCTTCAGAATTCTCGCTTTACATTTAAGAATGCTGAATGTTGGAATCTAGCTGGAGGGTTCTGGAAGCTGACAGAGTTTAGAATGTTGGCACACTGCCATGTAGGTCAGCTTCGCTACTTGACGCTGCCGAAGTCTTTCCCAGCCCTTGAGTTTCGTCAGGAGAAACCCAGCGAGTGGACTTGGTTAATGCTGTCCAATCTGTATTCCGCCTGTATTCCGCCTATACACAACCTGACCTCTTAATCGGCTGGGAACTGTCGAAGCTGTACTGTAATCCCAAGTCTGTTCTCTGAAGATACAAAAAAGTATACTGAGAAAGAATTCAGAAGTTCGTAACGGGGGCTGTGCAAAACCCCACTCACACACACCAGGTAGGAGAATTCCCCTCAATTGGAAGGATTTCTGAAGAACTCAGAACACACACACACACACATTCAGACCTACAGCACACACAGTCGGCTCCACAGGGAGGGATAGCCCCAGATATTATGTTCACACAGACACTAAAAGTCCTCTCATGGATAAAACATGTTGAGCCTCTAGGTGTAAAACCCTGGTTCTGTGGTGCCAATCTTTCAGTGAACCAAACAAACGTAATGAACAAAGGGCATCTCCTTTGTTACAGCCGTCTGCAGTCAGTGACACCAATTGGGGGACTTTGTCACTAGATTCAACGGGTTTTCCGGACCCCTTCCGGAAGTTTCTGTTGGTGAAATACAACGTTTGTGAGGCAGCCCCAGTGAATGTTGGTACAAACCTGTTTTTGTGTCGCTCGTCTCCCTGCGTCTGCTTGTGTACATGTCCCGATGACCCCTCGCTCACCTCTGCATCCAGGCCTCTCGACCTTTCACCCACTGCTAAACACAGAGCGGTCGGAAAGAATGGGCGGAAAGATCGCTGTGTTAAAAAGCTGACAGCACCGTTTAAGCGGTAAGCTTGTGTTTTCCCAATCACAGATGACGTGATTCATAAATGTTCACCTTCACCATGGCGTTGTATTTTTAATACCTACACCGAACTGGCATGACCGCATTTCACTTAAACCGGCGGCGTTTACATTCACTTCACTTGTACTAGGCTTCCGTCTTCCAGTTCGACGGGCACTGTAAGCTCGGTGTGATTTCCATGCGAATGCATTTCACCAACCTGTCGTTGTGTGTATGTGTTTTCATTGGTTGCATTACCAAAATACTGTCTATAACAACCAAACAGCTAAAACATTGATATTGGTCCATCCTCCACAATGCAGAAAACCTAAGCATTTGAATTATCTGTGCGTCGTCTCCAACTCTGATGTAGGAAGAACCCCTCTCCTTATTTTCCCTTGTACTTATTTTTAAGGTGCCTCACAACTCCATGCATTATCCCATGCATTATCCCATGCATTATCCCGCATGCACAGTTGGCTGGAACATGAAGCCCATGAATAAAGCAGCATGGTGACTAGCCAGCATGGTGACGGGCCAGCCTGATGACGGGCCAGCCCTGGGCCAGAGTACGAGGCTGCTCGGCAAGAGGCCCGGCCATACAAGCCCCGACGACAGAAAACGCAGCGTTAGCGTTAGATTTCATCTGTTTGTCCACGAAATGACCCGATGCTGCGTCTTTCCGTCGGGGACGTGGGAAACACTGCCGCTGTGGGCAGCCTTCACAACCGCCGGGGTTAGTTAGTTACGCTGGTTTTGTCCCGGGTTGAACACATGGATGAACCGCCTGTAACATTCAATCTCACAGCAGATGGGAGAGCAGGGTGGGTGGGTGGGTGTGTGGGTGGGTGGGTGTGAGGGTGGGTGGGTGTGAGGTAGGACAGGCAGGGCCAATGGCATTCTGACTCCCAGCCAAACACCGGAAGCTTGTATCAGACAGATTATTGCATCTTATTACTGCCTGTCCGGTCAGTCAGCAGTGCAGATCTCGCTCCTTATCTCTCTCGTTTTGTCCCCAGCTGTCCGTCCCCCGTTCTGTCTTCCCATCGACTCTGCCTCCTCCCCCTCAGTGGCTCTCTCTTGCTGGCTTGGTCCTGGTTCTGGCCTGGGTCCTGGTTCTGGCTGGGTCCTGGTTCTGGCTGGGTCCTGGTTCTGGCTGGGTCCTGGTTCCGGTTCTGGTTCTGGCCTGGGTCCTGGTTCTGGTTCTGGCCTGGGTCCTGGTTCTGGTTCTGGCCTGGGTCCTGGTTCTGGTTCTGTCCTGGACTGGCTGGGCTGCAGTCTGTTGGACAATCAATGATAATCATGGTTGGTGGAGGAGAAGAAAACAGAGAAGGATGATGAAAATGATTAGTAGGAGGGGGTAGCTTGAGAGGAGGTGAAGAGTTACAACCGAGGGACCAGGCGTTACTCCTCCAAACAATTTATTCTTAGGCCCAAAATGATGCTCTATGTTTATAGGGCACTACTTTTGATATAGAGCAGTTTGGAACATGCATTGTTTGCTCCTTTATTGCTGCAGTGCGACTGAACGGAGGGCTCTTTACACTAACTGCTTACACACACAGTGTAGAGAGCTGTACTTGTGCATGTGTGTCTGACTGTTAGGGTTTGGACTGATTTAGTCGCCGGCTGGCTGGTGGCTGGTGGCCTCTACGAAGGAGCTGCAGCAGGGTGCGTTTCACGAAGCTCCCCCACGCTGCTCCGTCCTGCAGCAGGGTGCGTTTCACGAAGCTCCCCCACGCTGCTCCGTCCTGCAGCAGGGTGCGTTTCACGAAGCTCCCC
>JACXGK010003705.1:0-15304 GCA_016801125.1 Novumbra hubbsi
CACCACCACCACCACACCACACCACCACCACCACACCACCACACCACCACCACACCACCACCACCACCATACCACACCACCACCACCATCACCACCTCACCACCACCACCACCACACCACCATCACCACCACCACACCACACCACCACCACCACCACCACACCACCACCACACCACCATCACACCACCACACCACCACCACCACCACAGGGTCCTGGCCAGCCAAGGCTCACTGATGCCCGTGGGGAGGGAAGGCTGGCCCGTGTGGTCCGATACAACAGACAAGCTACTGGGGCTCAAAATGTAATGCTGGTTCTGATAGAATGGTGCCATAGCAGTTTGTTGTGTATGGGGCAGCTTAGCCACAGACCAGTCGGGGGGTGTCTATGCTGACCCCTGTCCCCTGCCGAAAGCACCTATAATGGGCATGTGAGCATCAGAATTAGACCACGGAGCAATGGAAGAAGATGGCCGGGTCGGATGAATCACGTTTTCTTTTACGTTACGTGGATGGCCAGGTGTGTATGTGTGTGTGTCACTTACCTGGAGAACACATGACACCAGGATGCACTATGGGAAGAAGGCAAGGTGACAATTAAAAACTTTGACTTTGACAGTTAAAGACTTTTAGCGGGTTTGCTGTTGTGCAGTGCTGGAATCTCTCCTTAGTTGTCCCTCATTTCCCTTGTAAGAAAACTGCTGCTGCAGTGTTTTTAGACCTTTTTCAGATGTTACTATGATATACTGAAGTATAATTACAAGCATTTCATAAGGGTCAAAGGCTATTATTGACAATTACATTAAGTACACACAAAGAGTCAATATTTGCAGTGTTGACTGTTTTTCTTTAAGACCTCTGCAATTCGTCCTGGCATGCTGTCAATTAACTTCCGGGCCACATCCTGACTGATGGCAGCCCATCCTGGCATTCTGTGAATAGGTTATGTGTTAATTGTTCAAAAAAAAAATATGAAAATGTATTAAGAATTGTTAAAATGCAAACAAAAAACACAACTTTGGTGTATGGTACAGTTCTCAAGTTCTACTTCTCATATTTTCCAAACCAATGCTGCTTTACAGTAGTGCATTCATTTTTTAAATATTATACTTTGATAGCTACATACCAGTTTCAAGTAAATTAACCTGTCATGTGTAAATGAAAAATTCAAAAGGTTTCTACCAAGGTAAACACTCCTTCTGAACAAATGGCATGCAAACCCCAGGTGTAAGATGGTATAAAAGAACAGGTGTTGGGTGTCTCAAAGAAAGGTGCAGAGAGATCCTGTAGAGGTCAACGAAACATGTCTTCCACGCTGGTGCTTCTGCATCTGCTGTTCCTGGTCTCCCTGGCTTCAGCTGGACACTTCTATGGAGGTTCAATGTCCTTCACCCCCAGAGGAAGGAACGCTGATGGAACATTTAAGGTGAGACGTTTTTAAAATAAGCACATCCAGGTGATCTTTGGCTGAGTATTAGATTTATATAATATAATTGGCTAAGTTTACACAGGCAGGCCGATGATGATCATCTACAAATATTATAGTGGCTACAATTCCAAATGTTCTTACATGTGTAACCACAACCTATAAACACTTAATAGTTCTGGATTATATTAAATCTCATGTAAAATCTTCTACATATATTCAGAGTAGATAATGTGATTTAAATAATCATGCATTTTGGGAAATGAGTTTCAATTGTCAATTGAATTCAATTGTCATTACCAGTTTAAATTATATTTACCTATACTGAAAATCCAATTACACATACTGTATACACTATATGTACATATATATATATATATATATATATATTTCAGTATAGTACAATTTACACTGATAGGGTTGGTTCCAGGCATAAGACACATTAACAGTCACTTAGGGCCTCCAACTGGTAGGGGGCCTCCAACTGCTAGAGACCAGTAAGTGAGGGGGCCCCCAATCAAATATTTCTTAGGGCTCCCAAAAGGCCAGTCGGCCATGTCCACTGGTGTCGTTCATCAGGACAATTTCTGTGTTTCGTCCATGCAGTTAATTTGAAATATAACATCATACTTTTACAAGTAAGTCAAATGAGAAGCAATTCTCATTTACAATGCTGACCGGGTCAGAAGCAGGCAATTGCTAGAGGGCAGGATAAAACACAAGACCACATGAATAATACATAACGTGTGGAAAAACATGTGAGGCAAATTTCCCAATATTTATGTTCAAACTCAGACTGTGCTGTTATTCTTAGTTGGTAAAACATACAGGTGTTGAAATGGACAGAAATACAATTGTGTCATTTTGTACTTTAGCCACATACTGTGCAGCTAATATTGTACATTTTAATTTACTCTCTTGATACTTATGGAAATCACATTAGTCACAAATAATGTTCTTATTAAATCTCAGGCTTATGTTGTACATGGCTGGATACTGTTGCCATATTTGTAACTTAGCACTCCATAGTGAAGTCCACATCTTCACAAATAAGATTGTTTACATTTTATTTGAAAGCTGCTTAGAACCAGTTCCAATAGTTTGACTAGACATCCATGAACCAAATTATGTCTGATTGGCCAATTTATGTACATTTGTGTTTCCAAGGTGGATTTGCGCTACAAGAACACCCACGATGGGTGTAACTACGAAGGCTGGAGTTGTTCCTCTGGGAACTGTGGCTATTCGGTCATAGATGAGAGAGGCCAGATAGACAGCAGTGCTCGGGGGAGGAGTGCCTACTTCAACCGCTGGTGTGAGACTGAAACCGTTGAGACCAGAAACCTCCCCAGTGATCAACCTTTTCAGTTGCTGTACGTTAGTATTTCATATGAGTTAGTAGAGTGGAAGACGAAAAGGGGAACAAGTACTCACATGCGTTTACACATGCCGACCATATTTTTAACAGATGATTAGATTGGTTAGAAAAGAAAAGGTAAAAAAAATATATAAAATTGGGCTGCGTGGAGATCGAGAGTGGTCATAAGAGCATAGTGAGCATTGGGCTTCTTGCTTTTGGTTGCTGATGTGTTCCATTGCTAATGCGGTTTCGAACTTGAAACTGAAAGCGTTCGCTCACATACTCCCTCCAACGGAGTTCACTCAAAAAATAAGGGATAGAAAATCGTGAATTTCACTAAGGGAGAGTAGAGTGTGATGAGATGGTCGTAGCCATTGACGGCCATTAAGATTTCACAGAGAAGATGCTCACGCTGTTGAAAAACTGCCAAACTTGACCAATCACTGATGAAATAGTTCCATCTTAACGCATTGTTTTCTGTCTGTTCAGGTGTTTGGGGTTTTGTCTTGTTCTATCATGCCATCTCCTGGACTTAAGTGGTGTCACATGCCCTTATTTGGTATTCTTTTCCTGTGGTTCCCCCCGACTCAGTTAATTCGTTTCATTGTATCTGTATTTCCAAACACTTGTGTCCTGTGTCCCGAGGGATTAATCGTGGATACCAAACAGCACGATGATTACTTTTCCAGTCAAGAGCAAGAAACCGTAATGAGAGAGTATAATGAATAGGTTCACGTCTTTTAAAAAAATAATTATACGTGTTCTGCAACGCCTATGTTGTTCAGAAAGCTGCCATGGGCAAAAATCTATGGGCAATACACTGTGTCTTTATCCGCTCGAACGCAAATCCGCGTTGGAAATATGTGGCTTTAGTTGTCTGGTGAGATAAATTAATGACTGTGCAGAAAAACGATAACGCTTATAACGATATGGCTCTGAATGATGCTGGACATAAATTCATGGTCTGATAATTATTTGCCGCGCAGAACTTGTCGAACAATGCACGCACCTATGTCAATTGGATTTTCTTCAAATAGACAGGCCATTAAGTCAAGGGGACTGATTGGTTAAGAACCCGTGTTTATGTCTGCTTGGTCAGGTTTAGCTCAAGTTAACCTACCAAATAGCAGGTTCGCTTCAGAAGATGAGTTGTTATAGTTACTGCTATACAATTACTTCAAACTCAGTTTGTGGAACCGCACATTCAGGATTTCCTCAAATGCTGGCTCTAAAGATGGCTCGATCACTTGCTAATCTCGCTTTCTGGAACACCCACCTGGTCAGTTATTGATTGTTTGTGTGTGTGCTGTGTTTGTACTTTAGGATTAAACTCACCTGTTATTTTGAACTCCCTTCCTTCCTGTGCCTACTTCCTGTCCTAAACACCTGTAAAATATAACAATTAGAGGGTGAAGACACTAGTTACCAGATATTTACTTGACTAAATGTTGTATTGAACCCACTCACCACAGATTATTGTCATAGCATATGTACAGGATGTTGGGTTTGATTAAAATGATTATGGATCCCGTTCATTTGAGCAGCTGCCTCGGGTACACATGTACTGCTGAAGCATCGGTTTGAAGCTGATCCTCTACTATTCAACCACAATATATACTCTCTAGTTCCCTGTAACTGTTTACTTCTAAAATGTAAAATCAATTGTTTATTATTGTGAAAGTGCACTCGCATCATAGATGTTTCCAGTTTTTAAAGAGTGCTGAAACAATGCTTAACAATATGGTTAACATTAGTTCTATGAACCTTTAGCCCAAGTGACTGCTGTATCTCAGATGCTGTGTTGTAACAGACAGAACAACTGCTGCTGGATCCCCACAGTCACCGGTTATCCATCTTGGAGTCTGGAGACACAAGTAGATCTGGGAACACGATCTGACACTAATGCACCTAACAGATCTCCAGTCACAGGCACCCTTCCCTTTATACGGTAACAACATTCTAAGTTCCTAAATCTCAGAAGAAATCAGTCTTTTCTTCAGACGCAACATTCCCATGTTTCCTGGTCATTATTTCATGTTATTTTCTGACTGTTTTTACTCATGTAATTCTAGTGTTCCCCAGAACTGTCCGAGGTCCTACAACCTCATGGCTTTTGATCCTGACGGTGATCGTGTCAGATGCAGATATGGATTGGCCAGCCCTGAGTGTGCCACGTGTAACCAGCCCCAAGGCTTCTACCTGGATCAGGTGAGTGGGGATGATTCATGTTTGTTGATACAGAGTCAGGATTAGTTAGACCTTTATATTCTATTACATGCCAACAAACACAACCACAACAAATTCATATTGAGTTTATTTGAGAACTCTGTTGAGTTTCATTCATGTATAAATGTGTTTTGCTTATAGGCCCATAATAACAGGTGGTTGACTATCCATACATGGAGAATTGATAAAAAAGATAAACAGGAACATACCATTGGGCTGTTTTAATGTGATGTTGTATAACATGAGATGTAATTATCTGCTGCGCTCATAGAGAATAAAAATAGTTTATATTCTCTTTGGTTGAGATTACAGTATATACTCAATAACTAATTTTAGTAATTGTTCCATGAAGTGTTAGAAAGTGTCACCTTAATCACCCTAAAAACACCCAAAGACTTTAAGTAGCCTTCTCCCGAGATCAGAGCTGTCCTGGCTAACTTAATTCCATACCCTGAGCCTGTTTCACAGACACGGATTAAGCCTAATCAAAGAATAAAAAATCAAGTTCAAGAAACTTCGCTTTTTTTTTGTCATAGACTAGGCTTTATCTGTTTCTGCAAAACCGGACCACTTTGTAGCAAGTGATGTAGGTGGCTACATTTATAGCTAATGGGTGCTAAAATCACCTGCTTGTCTAGTCATTACTAACAATAACTTAACCTACCTAGCAACTTCAATGCATATTAAGGCAGTCAGCTACGCAAAAGGACAAAGAAATATACTGAAATAGCTTTAAGGTTAGCAAAACCTACTTACATGTTTTGTCCAATGACACACTGCTGTAGAAAGGACTACCGCTCAAAGAACAAGGGTAGAAAAGGCTAATCCAAAATGGCCTCCTGGTGGAAATTTGGGGTGGAAAACTGACAGTAGAGAATATAGCTGCTGCTTATTATTCTGTGCCATGAGTGACCGGTGAGATAGACTTACGGTATTTGTGGCATGATCTTGTGGCAGGAACATCTCAATGACATTCAGTGTGAACAATACACTCCTGTGCAAAATATTAAGTGGTTTTGAAGTATTTTTTGCAATAACATTCACACTTCTGATTCAAATCAAATCAAATAAGTTGATCACGTCAATCAAGTGTATAAGTGGTGGGGCAACATTTGAATCAGATGCGATCTAGTGCACAAACTAGAACGTGCACCTTTGAGTCTCATGATCAGCATTGGGAAATACTGGTGTAACATAACAGTAAGTAAAGTGTCCTGAACACCAATGCACTGTATATAAACTGCATTTGCCCTGAACGTGCTGAAACATTCCTGTTCTATTCTCTCAGGACTCCTGCTCCCTACGCTATGACTACACTCCAACGAGTGGTGTTTACGCCTTTGAGCTGGTTGTGGAGGACTTTCCCAACCAATACATTACCTTGTCCTATTCCGATGGGTCCACAACCTCTAGGGGTCCGCTTCAAAGGAGAAGACGACGTAGAAGCGCCGTTGCCACCACCCTCTCCTGGCCCGCTACCACTGGCCCACCACCTGCCTACCCCTGGCTCACTACCACCACCACCCCCTGGCCCACTACCACTGCCTACCCCTGGATCAACACCCCTGCAGGAATGCTGTATTCCTCCACTCTTTCCCTCAGCAAACTACCTCTACAATTCCCTGTTCTGGGTGAGAGAACACCCCTTTGATACAGCACCCATTATGAATATAGTCTTTCTTTCCCTGGACCTTTGTCGGTCCTCCTCAGACACCCCCCTCCCCTAGTCAAATGTTAGCCATTTTTTGGTCAAACATCAACCCTCATTAACGAAATTGGCCAACTCTCACGATTGCAAACAATCAACCCTCTTACTGCCCCAACATCAACATTCATTATGTTTACAATTTAGCTTATTTATTTTAGATTTTAAAGCATTTTTCAATTCCAAATTGTCAATTTCTCTGACCTAATATAACTTATATCCAACTAACAACTGCTCTACCATCAACACCTTTTATTTTTAGAATTTGAACCTTTGGGTCTTGGGTTGATGAGTTTAAGCTTTGGGTCCAATACATTTTGGTCTGAGCTATTAAAAAAAAGAAATTATGGAAAAATGCTTTAAATTATGTTTCCAACGTATATAATGGGCTTTACCTCCCCTCAAAGATTTTCGGATGGAATAGCCTTGCAGTACAAATTCTGAAAGTAAAAATATCTTAAAACATTTATAAAAACTGTTACTTTGACTGGGGTACAACTGATTACTAAGTTTACTAAGGGGAAGACTGGTGATTCACAAGGGGAGAACTGAAGCTTAAATGGGTGATGTTTGACAAGAGGAGAGCTGATACTTGATCGTGGAAAATACTTTGGTTCCCAACTCAAAAAGATGCAAGAACGTTGGAGGTTTTGGAATCAAATAGACTTTAATGAACGTACTCACAAAGCCGGGCAGTTTCTGCAAAAAAGAAGTACCAATGTCCAACACATACATTTACCTTGTGTCCCATTCAACAGACCCTCCCACTCATAACACTCTCTAGGCGGTCCATCCTTTTTGATGTACTAAATACCTCCGCCCCTAAACACTTGTTGATACCGTGTTGTGTTGGTTGTTTAGGAATTAATGCAACTCATCAATCAATCAATCAAGTTTATTTATATAGCACAATTCATACATGGATGCAATTTAATGTGCTTTACAGACAAGACATTAAAAGAGAAATTAAAAAACATTAAAAGAATTAAAATACAATTATACAATACAATTTTATAACTAACAGTCTATCTACAACTTGTATTAAAACATTTTAACATGGATCATTTTAACATGTAAAAAAAATACAGATAAAAGTTTAAAGGAAAATTAAGAAAGATTTAAAAAAAGTTATGATAATGAAAACGTCTGGTATAGGGTTTCCATGTTGCTTTTACAGTATCTATTAAAGCAGACAACACATGAGATCATGAGACATGAGACATCTATTAAATCAGACAACACATGAGATCATGAGACATGAGATTGTAACAGACAACACATGAGATCCCCTGACCTCAAAAGATCCCAAAAGCCTAGGAAGAGTTACAACAGGCAGATAAGATGGCAATTAGCTGCATTCCCAGAAAACAGATCCAGAGTTTGACCGGAAAGAGAGGTCATGGCGTCACCTGGTGAATTATGACTTTCCCTTTTAGTGTTCTCTGTGTCCCAGTGTGCTTGTACTTTTATTAAGTGCATACTTGATTTTATGAATAGATATTGTTTAGCATTATTTATCAATACATGCAGTTCAATACATTTCTGTCTTATGATTATATGACAGTTTATGGATTATTAAAATATCAGTCCTATAATACTATGGTTATGTAATTCATTCATTCATTAGTACATTCTTTATGTGGATATGTGAAACACAAAAAATGGTTTGGAAGGATAGTGTTTGAAATGTGGATGCTGTACTTTTAGAATGGTTAAAGATGTGATTGGTGGATGTTTTTTTTATACTTTTATAAACAACAACAACATGCCATTTACTAGTTTATGTTCAACATTCACTTTCATACATTTCTGTTCTTTTTTGATTCAGTGGACTCTGATGCTCCCTCTTGCGATGAGGGAATGTACCTGCCCCGGTTTGTGAACCCAACACCACACGATGGGCAGCGTCTCCATGCAGAGGTCAACATGGAACTGGAGATCAGGGTCAATGCAGAGGCTACACATTCAGTGTAAGGAACAGTATCCATGAAACACTCTGAGGCATTTTAGGGGTTGGCAACCGGAAGCCCACTGACAAGCCCAATATTTGTCATCTTTAGTATTTTCCGTCAAGAGTATACTATTATATTTGTCCGGAATTTTGCCCAGAAATGTCTACAAACAACTAGCATATTTCCAATTTCAAGTCAAATTATTGTGTGCTGATATACATTTTCCTAATACACAGCAACATACAGTGGAGGAAAAACATATTTCTGTAAATTTGCCCACTGAAATAAATAATTAATCTATTGTTAAAATGAACAGTGAGAGAGAGATTAACAACAAAATAATTCTGAAAACCGCATTTCAAATAAGTTATACATTGATTTGCATTTTACTCGGTGAAATAAGTATTTGATCCCCATCAATCAGCAATATTTCTGGCTCCCAGTTGTCTTTTATACAGGTAACGAGCTGAGATTAGGAGCCCTCTCTTAAAGGGTGTGCTTGTTACCTGTATAAAAGACACCGGTCCACAGAAGCAATCAATCAGATTCCAAACTCTCCACCATGACCAAGACCAAAGGGCTGTGCAAGGATGTCAGGGACAAGATTAAAGACCAACACAAGGCTGGAATGGACTACAAGACCATCGCCAAGCAGCTTGGTGAGAAGTTTACAACAGTTGGTGCGATTATTTGCAAATGGAAGAAACACAAAATAACTCTAGTTCTCTCTCGGACTGGGGCTCCATGCAAGATCTCACCTCTTGGAGTTCCAATGATCATTAGAATGGTGAGGAATCAGCCCAGAACTACATGGGAGGATCTTGTCAATGATCTAAAGGCAGCTGAGACCATAGTCACCAAGAAAACAATTGTTGACACACTACGCTGCCAAGGACTGAAATCCTGCAGCACTTGCAAGGTCCCCCTGCTCAAGAATGCACATGTACAGGTCCGTCGGAAGTTTGCCCGTGAACATCTGAATTATTCAGAGGAGAACTGGGTGAAAGTGTTGTGGTCAGATGAGACCAAATTTTAGCTCTTGGGCATCAACTCAACTCGCCGTGTTTAGAAGAGTAGGAATGCTGCCTATGACCCCAAGAACACCATACCCACCATCAAACATGGAGGTGTAAACATTGAGCTTTGGGGGTGTTTTTCTGCTAAGGGGACAGGACAACTTTACTGCATCAAAGGGACAATGGATGGGGCCATTGGGTGAGAACCTCCTTCTCTCAGGCAGGGAATTGAAAATGGGTTGTGGATTGGTATTTCAGCATGACAATGACCTAAAACACACAGCCAAGGCCTATCTAGCCTCCAGACCTTAATCTCTTAGAAAATCTGAGGAGGGAGCTGAAGGTTCTTGTTGCCAAACACCAGCCTCAACCTTAATGACTTGGAGAGGATCAGCAAAGAGGAGTGGGACAAAATCCCTCCTGAGATGTGTGCAAACCTGGTGGCCAACTAGAAGAAACGTCTGATCTCTGATTTCCAACAAGGGTTTTGCCATCAATTACTAAGTCACATGCAAAGGGTTTAAATACTTATTTCACTGAGTAAAATGCAAATCAATTCATAACTTATTTGAAATGCGTTTTTTCAGGATTATTTTGTTGTTATTCGGTCTCTCACTGTTCAAATAGACCTACCATTAAAATGATAGACTGATCATGTCTAAGTCAGTGGGCAAACGTACAAAATCAGCAGGGGATCAAATAATTTTTCCCTCCACTGTATAGTCAAGTCATTCATCTTAGGCCTGCCATGTAATAATAAATATACAACACAGGAATAGCAGTCAGTGCCTGATGGAAGACAAACATAATTGTAAGCATTAGCAAACTAAAACAGTGAGGGTAGATGGAATATCACTGGTTTAATTGGATTGGTGAGGTAGTCTGTTCGCTAAGTGCAAAGCTGTTTTCTTGCGACTTCCAATTCTAGTGTAAACCAACGCTAGTTAAAATTACAAAAGGTGTAAGTATAGGCAAGTATAAATAGGTGGAGAGCAGAACCTACTTAAATTTCAGGTTAGAAGTTAAGTTCTGTTTTCTTGGTAATGTCAGGGTATAGGTTCAGTGTAGGTATTTGGAAGGTTATGGTTCAATGTAAAAGTTAAAGTCAGATTTTAGGGTATTATTTTTGCCTTTCTAAGTGCATAGATGTCGTGTGCCATGCCCCGAGAATTTCACTGTTCAGAACGATGCAATGTTATTTGGTGCATTTGACAGATAAAAATACTTAGAGTTCAGGATTCAGGGTAGACCTTAAGTCTTCAGAGTAAAGGTTGAGATCAGTGTTTTGGCAAGCTGTTCAGGTAAAAGTTCAGAGTAGATGTTATTGTCAGGTTTCGGGGCATGGTCCTTTCTGATTTTGTAAAAATCATATTGCACATAAATGATATCTAAGTAGTCCATTTATCGTTAGGAAATTTGATAATAAGCTGACATCACTGTCACAGCATTGAATCCAGTTATGTTGATACTTAGTTATGTTGATATTTTGTCTTCCTCAGCCTCAATATCAAGGCTGCGTACTTTTCAACTATTGCTGATCAGCAGAATGAACAACCTGTTGTTGAAAACTTTGCTTTCTGCTCATGTGTTTTGGCTCCTTTTTAGAGTTGATGACGTTATTGTCAGTGGACCTCTAAACATTACCAAACACATGACCACCCAAAACAACTTTGACATCCGGTGGACACCCGTCCAGGAACATCTGGGGCAGTATTTCCCCATTTGCTTCATTGCCGAAGGCTCATCTGGGTAGGTTTTACATTTTATGGCGTTTGAAACATCACCAGACAGTGATATTATGTGATTACTAATAATATGTGATAGAAACATTAAAATTGACTTTGTTCACCCTAATCTGTAATACCTCAGATCTAGTGTCTTTCAGTCTGAGATGAGATGTGTCCTGGTGGATGTCAGGCCACAAAATGGTTTGTAGATTTTTCCACATTCATAAATAACGTAAACATTCTTTCCTTTTTTAGAAGGTTAAACCTTTTAATGATCCTAAACACTGTATTAATTTTTTACAACCACATTATTTTGAATAAGAAATGGAATGCAGATTTGCAAATATGTTGGTTCCCTTCACAAAAAACTAACAATACAAGAATACTGACAAAAGTCATTGTCATCCACCATAGTTTATTCTATGTTTAATGGAAATCACTATAGGTATAGTGTTATTTTCTTTCAAAGCTTCATTTTGTTATCTGAGAACATTGAGCTGATGTGACTTGCCAAAAAGCTCTTTGTAGAAGAATCTCCCTTGCCTTATTAAATGATATACCAAAGGCATCAATCAATCAAATTTATTTCTAAAGCCCTTTTTACATCAGCAGTCGTCACAAAGTGCTTTTACAAAAACACCCAACCTAAAACCCCAGTGAGCAACCGGATTGAAGCACGGTGGCTAGGAAAAACTCCCTATGGGGGCCGGATTGTAGGAAGAAGCGTAGAGTGAAAACCAGGCTCAAAGGTGTGGCCGTACCTCTTGTGGCTGTGCAGGGTGATGTTTAATTAATAAATTCACATGAGCTGTGTCCAGAGTCTAAAATGCCTGATCTAGGTGTCAAGCGTGATCAGATTGGCAGGACAGGAAACAGTCCAGGGTGGGTTGATTAGGGGTTCAGCCTGGTGTTAGCCGGAATCATCAGGATCGTCTAGGTTGGGAGGGGGGGTCAGCAGAGTAGCAGCTGGAATCGTCAGGTATCTGCTTGTTTAGCAGCAAAACCAGGAGGGCTCCGGACAAGGTCTTCTGGGCCTGGTACTCCACAGGTGTAGGCCGAGACCTCGCGTCCTTCTAAGTTGAACCGCAACAGGAGACAAGGAGAGTTGTTAAAAAAGCATTCCTTAGAGAAAACATAGGAAAACATAGAGTTATGGAGGAGAACTAGCCCTGCTCCCCCAGCACAATAATATAGCAGCATAAAAACCTTTGTCTGAGACAGGGGGGTCCAGTGACACTGTGGCCCTATCCAAGGGAGGCCTCGGACAGGACCCAACAGGCTTTATTTCTGCTATTTTTAATGAGTTTGGTACACTTCCAGAGGACAGGGAGCAGTTTATTATGTACAACATTGGTGGACCTAGCACTGGGAGTAGCTGTCACGGCTGTGTTGTGGAACGGAACCATACGCAGACATTTTGTAAATAAAGAAAAGGTGATTTAATCCCAAACAACAAGACAAACTCTACACGAACAGTAACCGGAAAATGAAAGGTGCTAAACGATGTAGCAAACAAACATATAACGTCTAACAAGAAACATATAGCGTATTTACTTGAAAAGGGTATTAAACAGAGACCAACCGTGAAGTTGCATGTACAAACAAACAATAAACCACACCGGGTGTGGTGAAAACTGAACCTAAGTAGGCTCCCCAATCAGAGTCAACTGAATGCAGCTGCTCTGACTGGGGAGCCCACAATGGCATAGAGAGGGCTAGAGGCCACACAATTAGTCCTGCCCTGTCAGGGCATGACAGTAGCTCCTTAAGTAATTTTGTTGGAATCGGGTCTAATTGACAATTTGTGGGCTTAGAACTTGTTACTAATTTAGGGAACGTGTCAAGTGAAATAGGATAAAAAAATTCAAGTGTCCCCATTGATACCAGGTCAGGGGAGTTCTGTGCATTCTTAGGACCGGTAAATGTTTAAAAACTAGGCCTGCTGGAAGAGTTGGTTATTTGTTTCCTAATGGGAAAAACCTTTTCATGAAGTGAAGACCCAAAGGCATGCAAGTATACATGATACAGTAGCTTTTAATTTCATCACTTTTCTGGAGGAATTAAGCATTTCCAATGAGCAGTAAGGGTACCAACATATTTGACTACAACTCTATATACGCAAAAGATAATACATGACAAAATAAAATAATATTTATAAATGTCTACTGTGACAGCCAGGGTCAAGGTGGAGTGCAGCAACAACTGGATGAGAGTAGAAGTGGAGAGGTCGTCCGTTCCTGGAATAGATGAGAACCACCTTCGCCTCAGTGATCCCAGCAACATTGTCTGTGACCTACATCACCAGTCCAACAGCACCCACATCATCGGAATGATCCCTCTCAATGCCTGTGGCACTCAGATAGAGGTGAGAACTGTAAAGTGGGAAACAATAGTGGGCTGATTCATACTGTCTTTTGGGCAAGACCCATTACATAATGATGATTTGAATGACCCCCTGGAGCAGTGGTCCTTAAGCGTTATCAAGCTCAGCAGAAGGCTGATAACAACCCATTCATTTGGTTCAGGTGTGTTGGAAGAGGGTAACATCTAAAACAAGCTGGGCAGGGGGCCCGAGGACCAGGGTTGGGCGCCACTGGCTTTGAGGGAGACTCGTGTAGGGTTTGAGTTAGGGGTGGTTGAGCGTGATTATTTCTGTGTATTTCCATGTAGGGTTTGAGTTTGGGGTGGTTGAGCGTGATTATTTCTGTGTATTTCCATGTAGGGTTTGAGTTAGGGGTGGTTGTGCGTGATTATTGCTGTGTATTTCTATAATATCATCATACGGTCCCATTTGAAGCTAGTATTGCGTTAAAAGAAATTCCAAACAAATTAAAAGGTGCATTATGTTCAGGTAAGGGGACCTTGAAGTTGGTACCACTTCTCTTATTTCAGGAATGTGTTGATGATCCGATAATATATCAAATCAAACTAACTCATAAGATAACATCATAGGATAACATCATAGGGTAACATCATAGTGTAACATCATAGTGTAACATCATAGGGTTACATTATAGGAAGACATCATAGTGTAACATCATAGGTTAAGGTTCAAATATGCCTGGTCATCCTCAGGAGGACGAAGAGAACCTTATCTTTAAGAATGAAATCACTTCCTCCGAAAACCCAGATGACATCATCACCAGAGAACATGAGGTGGAGATAAGGTTCTACTGTCAGTACGCCAAACGGGGCAACGTGAGCCTGAGCTTCAGTGCACACCGGGACAGTGTCTCGGTCATGGAGAAGGGCTTTGGCACGTTCAGCTACCAGTTTGAGTTCTACCAGACGAGTCAGTTCAACCGCATGGTGGATCCCCGTGACTACCCCTTAGACATGGACATTAACCAGATGATCTACATGGACATCGAGGCCACATCTTCTGTGAACAACACCGAGATCTTTGTGGAATCCTGCAGAGCAACGCCATATGATAATCCCAACTACCATCCCACTTATGCCATCATAGAAAATGGGTGAGACTGAACCCGTTTTTGTATCCCGAAGGCCAATGGAAATAACAGTTAGTAGTAATAATTTGTACTTCATGATGACTATTTATTGTATATTATTTTATTACAAGCTTGTCCCTGTTGGGCATGTCAGTGCTGTTGGATATTTGCGTTAGAGCAGACATGTATAAATGACTTATGTATGACTGCTCTATGTTCTGATGTGAACAAAGAATAAACTAGTTTTGTCCAACTTTAATTATTTACTGTTCTGTATGTTTTTGCAATTTTTACTAGGTGCATTGTGGACGAGACTGTCCAAATTTTCTCACCTCGTCATGAGAGGCATTACCAGTTTGGAATGGAAGCTTTCAAATTCATCGGATTGCACGACCAGGTAAATAGAGACATTCTGAATCACCTCAGGTCCAAATGTGAAATCC